>AWOL01S0042110.1:3768-49282 GCA_000715115.1 Nicotiana otophora | reverse complement strand
CTCCTTTGAGTTCTTGAAGATCTAAGTAATTTATGTGTAGATTTCATCAATACTAGTGTAGAAATGATGGAATTTCACACCAAGATAATAGGGATTGCTTACCTTGAAGAAGAGGGGAGTTTGTGGTCTTGAGAGAGTGGAGAAGAGCTCCAAAATTCATCCAATTGAAGTGGGAAAACTGAACCCCGAAATCTGGGTTTCGGATGCTATGGCAGCACTTCACTACCATCCCTTCTTTCGGATGCGGCCTCGGATGCTTCGCATCCGTAGTTCACTTTTCTGCCAGCCTTTGGTAGTTTGGTCATAACTTCTTGTAGGAATGTACAAATGACTAACGGTTTGAAGAGTTAGAAACTAGACTCAAAGGGCTTTAATTGAGTAGGTATATCACAACCTAAGTATTTATATTGAGGGATTTCTATTCGTTTGAAGACGGGTCTTGTGCCAATTGAGACATCCTTTCAACTTAATATATCCAACTTGTTCCACACAAATTCTTACCATTCACAAAACTCCTTATTATATTCCAACACACCTTAAACATATATTTTTATTTCAAAATGATGTGGACCTATCCCATAGGTATCTTTTAATACTCGAATACGTTATCCTCAAATACCGCTTGCGCATTTTAATATCTTAAATCATTAGGAAATTTTTAACGGGGCCTTACAGAATACACCTGTGCATTTCATAGATCGTTCATAGTGTTTTCTTACACAATACATCTGTGCGTTTCATAGACCGTTCACAGGATTCACATATACCATACAATACAACTGTGCGTTTCATAGACCGTTCATAGTGTTGATTCATATTATATTATACACCTATACATTTCATAGCTCGTCCATAGGGTTCACATATTATACACATATACGTTTCATAGCCCGTCCATAGAGTTCATAACACATCATTATGCATATAACGATTAATAAACTCAAAGCGACACGATTAACATTAAATTAAGGTCGTAAGTTCCCGGATCATTGGAACACTTCATGTTCATGATCATCATGTAGAAACATAGCTCATTACATTAGCATATGCATAGTGAATCAATAAGTCAATTTCAATGGCACATGAGCCCAATTTCTTTTCTTAAGGTTCATCATCATTTGGCATAGGACATCTCGTTATTCACTCACTTGATATCTTGAGGTCATTATCTAAGATCATGATTCTTGATGACTTGAAATCGAAGTCATTTACATACATTACTTCAGAAGCATACAACTATAGTTGAAACCATTGGGGCATACAATACCTCATAAATCTCATTCTGGCAAACGACCACATTTAATGTTCATAGTAGTACTTCATTAGTACTTTAAACTATTTACAACATCATTATTTCATTGGATCCATTTTTCCATACATATTATTCTTCATTCATGGCACGGTGGACGTATCTCATATTCCATACTTTCATTTCATTACTTTCAAGGCTCATCATTATAAACATCAACATATAGAATATTCTTGAAGTACATTTCCCCAAAAGGGAAATACATAATTTCAACTCATAAATATGCAAAGGCTTAAAACACATTGGAAATACCTACCAAGCATAGCATTAGTTGGAACAACCACATTTGGACATGACTTGAATACATAAGCCTTTGGATAATTCTATTTTCGGAGTCAATTTGGAATAGTTGAATCAAGGCTCATTTCATAATATTTCACACATCATTTCATTTTGTTGGCGCTATTGGCCACAAGTATAACTTTCATTCTTGGCACGGTGTTCACACTTTGTATCCCCAACTCACTATTTCACACTTTATATCCTCAACTCACTCCTTCACACTTTATACCCCCAACTCACTACTTCACACTTTATATCCCCAACTCACTACATTCACTTTCATGCATCTATATAGATTACCGACAACAAGGAATCCCTAATCACAACTTTTAGTACACCTATGAGCAACTAAGAGTCATGCACATTGAGATTTTTTACACAATTTGGCATAATAGCCTTCACTTGAAACACTACTTGGAGTCATAATATTTTTATACCCAACTCATGCTTTGAACACATTCCCGAAGGATAACATCACATGATAAGAGCATCCGAAACACATTTTGAACATATACCTTTCAACAAAAAGCTTATTCGGAATAGTTGATTTATAAAGAATTACTCAGGACTTACAACAACATCATAGAATTCAATTCTAGGAAAAAGGTTTAGCCAACAAACCTTGCCTTGAGCTTTCCTTAAATTACTACAACATTTCAAAAATTCTAGCAATTCCAATCTATTTTGAGACATAACAAAATTGAACACAAATTAGGAAGATATTCATGGTTTCGGCTAATTTGAGCATTTTATCAAACACTAGGTGTGCAAATTTGGTACAAGGTTCTAGTACAAGATTTCCTTCATTCCACAACCCAATCATTACTTATTTGAGCTTATTAAGATTCCCACAAACCTTATTGGCAAAAACATATATAAATAATACTCTTACACCCAAGAATCATACTCCCAATCATCCATCTTTTACCCCAAACTCGAAATTGAAGACTAGGGGTTTGAATCTTACCTCTTGAGTTAAGATCTTTTGAGATTTCCTTGTTAATCTTCATATATTTGAGCAAGAATCGACGGACAATATGTTGAATATCACTCTCCCACTCTAGGGAACTCTCTCACTCTCAAAATATCAGGTTTTATATCAAAATGACTTAACCCCTCTCTCTACCCGGCTTTAGGATTATTTAATGGGCTCCTACGTGCGCGGCCGCGCATCTGATCGCATATGACATAGGTCCAGTAGAATAGCCATAACTGTCTGTAGAAATATCCAAATGATGAACGGTTTGATGCGTTGGAAACTAGACTCAAAGGGCTTTACTTATATAGGTGTATCACCTCCTAAGTCTTTATAATTTGGTAGCAGAATGCGTTTGAAGTAGGATGTTGTGCGAATTAATACATCCTTTCCACTTAATGTATCCAACTTTTTCCACACGAGTTCTTGCCATTCACAAAACTCCTTAGTATGTTCCAACACACCTTAAACATATATTTTAATTTGAAAATTATGTATTTCTATCCCATGGGTCTCCTTTAATAATAGAATACGTTATTCCCGACTACCGTTGGATCACTGCAAAATCTTAAATCATTAGGAAATGTTTAGCGGAGCTTTACAGAAAACTATACTGGTAGAATGACATGAAGAGGGACCTCGCCAAATACGTCGCTCGGTGTCCAAATTGTCATCAAGTCAAGGGTGAACATCAGAAACTGGGAGAGTTGCTGCAGGATATGGAAATTGCGACGTGGAAATGGGAAGTGATCAATATGGATTCTATTACCGGATTACCACGATAATGGTGAAAGTATAACTATATATAGGTTATCGTGGATTGATCACCAAGTGGGATCACTTTATGCTAGTTCAGACTACCTTCTCATCGGAAGATTATGCTATGATATATATTAAGGAGATAGTTCCACTCCATGGGGTTCCGATATCCATCTTTGAGTGAGTTATGTGCCATATGTGTGTGATGTTTTGTTTTATTATATGCATTGCATTGGATGTCTAGATCTCGCCACGTGTGTTTGCAAAGAGAAATAGTAGTTTTGTTCAGTCTTGAAAGTGATATAGGCATTTCTTTGTTGAGCCAATTATATAGTAAAAGTTGAAGTGTGGGGTGGCTGGTTTGCTTTTGAGTGGAACTAATGAAATAAGGAGAAAGGTGCACTGTTTTGAAAACGTAAGAGCCACTTGGATTGAAAAAAGAAAGAAAAATAGTTGTATTGTTGTGAAAAACTTTCATGGATAAGTAGTAACTCTTGATGTAATTGTGCTTAAATAATTTGGGAGTTGATGTATATTGATGTGAAGGTGGAGTTTTGGTTTGACATAAGTGTGGGGTTTTGAATGTTAGAGTACCTGTATTAAAGTCCTTAGGGAGGTGTAGTAACTCTTGGAGTTGTGTATATGACATCATATGGCTGGAAATCGCGGGATATGGCTTGGTTATAATGTTCGTATTGTTGTTATGCTGGTAAATATTTTTAATATGTTGATGATGTTTTAAATAGGAGAATAAGCAACCACACAATACCTAGAAGTTGTCCATATTGTTGTAATATGTTGTTGGGTTGCTTGATGTTACTTTTATGATGGATATAAGGTTGCAATGTCATGCCAATATCTGTTTTTATATTCTGGACTGTTTGAAGGTGTATTAAGTATAAGGGAGATGGTAAAAAGAGTTGGGGTTTGGTTACAATCCAAGCTTACAACTCGTCGTTATATACGAGTATATACGTGTATATGAGTTGGGGTTTGTACATTGACCCATGACCAGATGGCGTTATATATACGTATATTATATGTATATATGGTATGGAGAAAGGTTACAATGTTATATATGCACCAGCCACTTGATCAACTGGCATACATTTATAATTTTGCCCACTGAGGCCCAGATGATATGTTGGGATGCCCTCGGAGGCTTGATGATGCTATGTATGCATATACCTATGCATGATATGACATTTATACCCATTTACATGACAATATGAAGATTTTATGATTACTGAGCTATTCAGACTTACAAATTTAGTCCTTTACTCCATGTTTCTTTCACGTCTTTTATATACTTTTTTCATGCCTTACATACTGAATACTTTATTAGTACTGAAGTCCCTTTTTCCTGGGGACACTGCATTTCATGGCCGTAAGTCCCGATAGACAGGTTGACAGTCCTCCTAGTAGGCTATCTACTTAGTGGAAGTTGTTGGTGCACTCAACTTGCTCCAGAGTTGCCTATTTGGTCAGTATGCTCTGTGCATGTATTTATTGGTATGGCGGGCCCCTGTCCCGACCATTATGATTTTATGCACTTTTAGAGGCTTATAGACAGATGTCATATATATGGGTACTTGTATGGCCTTGTCGGCCTATGTTTTGAATGTACAAATGATTTTGTCAACCTTATAGGCCCTTATGTCAAATGTATAAGTTTCTATATAATGCTGGATCCTCCTATGTCGAGTATTCCTTTACGTTTTATTTTGGTTATCTCATGACGACCCTTCTGTCCTATTTACCCATAATGGTGTGATAAGAAAGATACGTTACGTTGGTACTCGGATGAGTAAGGCACTGGGTGCCCTTAGCGACCCTCCAATTTGGGTTGTGACAATAATGCCTTCTAATGAGCCACCTAAATACTCGATAAGTAGCTATTGTTGTAGGCGAACTCTGCAAGTAGTAGTAAACTGATCCTATGAACCCCCGAAATCCATAACACAGGCACATATCATATCTTCCAAGATCAGAATGGTGCACTCGGACTGCCTGTTTGTCTAGGGTTTGAAATGTTCTACTCAATTCAACTTGTGTGCCTAACTCACGCTACACAACTCTCCAAAAATACAATGTGAAAAACATGCCTCGTTTGGAGATAATGTACACCGGTGCACCATGGAGATGAACAATCTCACGGATATAGAACTGAGCCAGCTACTCTGAAGAATAGGTAGGCACAACCAGAATGTAGTGTGCAGACTTGGTCATTCTATCCACAATAACCCACATTGCGTTAAATATCTTCAATGTATGTGGGAGCCCAACAACGAAATCCATGGTAATACGCTCCCACTTCCACTCTGTAATCTCTAGTCTCTGAAGCAAATCGCCTGATCTCATATGCTTGTACTTCACCTGCTGACAGCTCAAACACTGAGCCACATACTCTACTATATCTTTCTTCATTCTTCTCCACCAATAGTGCAGACGCAAACCCCTGATACATCTTGGTGACACCTGGATGAATGGAATACCACGAAGTGTGAGCCTCTTCAAGGATAGACTCATGAAAATTGGGCACACATATCTGGCCCTACATCCGCAACACCCCATTATCTGTACTAAAAACCTCTTTAGCATCACCGTGCTGCATTGTGTCCTTAAGGGCTAGTAAATAGGGGTCGTCATACTGACGCGCTCTAATGCGCTCATACAGAGAAGACTGAGAAAACATGCAAGCACGTGTCATGCCCCAAACTCAGGGTGCGCGACCGGTGCTCAACCGAGATAACCCGACCAAGCAAGCTTGTACATTACCTTCTACCCGAACTTATTCAAGAATAACAGTAAAATCCAATTCATTATTTAAGCGGTAAGGAGGATCAAGTAAACAACAACTAAAACTCGTTAACAATTGTTACATCATTTAAAAGTTTCAAACTACATATTCTTTCATAGTTTGATGTGGAAGGTGTGATACAATTACAACATTACCAATTTGACTTTCCCCATACGAACATACCACCCACGTTATGTCTACGGAGCCTCTATTAGATACCAAAGAGTACAATGAAAGTGCCGACAACAAAGCTCCAGCTATACCTCAAAATATGGCGATAAAATGAAAAAAAGATGCATGACCCCGAGTGAAGTGGGGCTCACCAAATCAGTTGCGAAAACAGTGTAGTGCTATTATTGATGAGTATCACCTGCTGTGGAACAACCTGCATCCATTAAAGATGCAGCGCCCCGGCAATAGGGACATTAGTATTGTTTAATAGTACTAGAATATATGACTAAATACTCTCTCAAAGAAATAAGCAGTAATGCAAGTAAGGACAGTCATAATATCAGTTAAAGCCTCAAACAATTACGAAATATCAAATTAGAGATAAGATAAGTTTTAAATAAATTTCAAAATTTTAAGTTGGGAAATCTTTGGTACCGGTATACCACTATTCACAATTTTGATTATGATTTCTAGCACACTCACCACCATGTGTGCGGCATGGCGTCCGATCACGACCCGATCGGCTAAGACGTCTCATGCGAGACATCAACCAAATCACAATTTTAATTATAATTCTAACACATTCACCACCTTGTGTGCGATATGGCATCCGATCATGACCCGATCGGCTAGGCCATATCATGTGATACATCAACCAAATCACAATTTCGATTACAATTCTAACACAGTCACTGCCATGTGTGCGGCATGGCGTCCGACCATGACCCGATCGGGTAGGCCGTCTCATGTGAGACATCACCCTTTTCTATCAATAATCATGTTTCATATCTCTTGCACATCTCTTCATTTCATTGGCACTAATGGTCACAATTGTATTATTTCTCTTGGCACATTTGCCTTGTTTCATATTTCACATTTCATATTTTGCATTTTGCATTACGTGATTAGTATTTCATGTTTCGTATTTCATACACACCTTTTTCATTTCAACCATCATCATGGACATTCCAATAACAAGGCATTTCTATTCAAGACATCTAAGCACATATTTGAGCAAATAGAAGTTTTAGGCACATTATAATTTCTTACACAAGCTTTCCTTTGAAACACAACATGAGGTCAAGGCATTTAGATATGCAAGCCCTACTTTGAACACATTCTTAAATAGTAGTACAACATAGCAAGAGCATTTGAATTACATATTGATCACATATGTCTTTTGACACCAACCTATCCGGGTAATCGATTCACAATAAGAAACTCCGGACTTACATGTATGTTGTGGGGTTAACTTTTAAGATAGGAGTTTAGCCAACATACCTTACTTGAGATTCCTTAACTCTAAATGTTCCGGAAATCATAGCAACTTCAATCTATTTTAGAAAAGTAGAAAATTGAACCAAAATTAGGAAGATGATCATGGTTCTAGCTCATTTGAGCATTTTATCAAGCAATGGGTGTACTGGCTGAAGACTGGGCAAAAGACTGGGATGACCCAAATGACCCTTCCCTGAATATTGACCTACCGCTACCAAATAAATTCCCAGAGTTGCTCACGGACCGAACTTTACTGCTACCCTCTCGCTCAATTTTGTTCTTCAACTTACGGTTCTCTGTAGCTTGAGCAAATGCTACTATATTCCCATAGTGCATGTCAGAATTCAAGGCACCTATAGAGGCCTCATTAATAACCAAAGGGCTAAGGCCCTGTAGAAACCGACGCACTCTAGCCTCTATAGTGGTAACATGTGAATAGCATACTTGGACAGGCACGCAAACTACATATGGTACTCCCACACACTCTTGCTACCCTATTTTAGTTTCTCAAACTCCACAACACAGGCTCTCTTAGTCTCGGCAGGCAAACAATGATCCATGAAAGCGTCGGCAAACTCACTCCACCTCGCCAAAGTGCTCCCCGCCTCACGGGATTCCTCCCACATCTCAAACCAAGAATAGGCCACCCCCTTCAGGAGGTAGGAGGCCAAATCCACTCCATCTTCCTTAGTAGCATGTATAAACCTAAGGGTCTTGTGCATCTCATCGATGAAATCCTCGGGATCCTCCTCGGGATCAGTACCCATGAACACTGGAGGATCTAACTAAAGAAACCTGTTAACCTTGGAACCAGTAGAGTCCCCTTACTGACTAGAAGAAATGGGGGCAACATTCGACATCTGGGCCTGGGAAGCCACTATCTAAGCCAACATCATTATGGCTCCACTAAGATCCCCATCAGAAACACCGGGACTACAAGTTGGGGCTGGAGGTGGAACCGGAATATCAAGTGGAGGATTTGTTGCACCCTCGTCAGGTGTAGGAACTACTACACCCTGAGCAGGAATAGTACAACCAGGCAGTGTAGTAATCGAGGGAATATCCTCACCCCACGGGTGTCACCCGTATCATCAATGATAGAATCAACTGCCACTCCTAGGGTAACATCGGCTCCTTGGCCAGTGCTTGCCTTCTTCTTAGGCGTCATTTACTGAAAGTCAGAGCAATGTACGAGTTAAAGGAGGAACAATCATACAATCAGTTTTGTCGCACAATCAAGAACATCAAAGAAGGGTATTATTCCTAAATGTCCAAGTAGCCTCCTAATTATAGATGTGGTTAACAACACACCGATAAGAAGGACTCTACTAGACATGGCTCCGAGACATCCTAGGACACTTTAAAACCTTAGGCTCTGATACCAAGTTTGTCACGCCCCAAACTCGAGGAGCACGACAATGCTCAACCTAGTGAACCCGGTCAAGCAAGCATGTTGAATACTTTCTACCCAAACTCGCCCATGAGTTAAAGAGAACACATATCTTTGTTAATTAACCAATAATGAGATCATGTAGACTATACCAAATTCATTACCATTAGTTAATTCATTTAATAAGTCTTAAAATGCACACATTCTCATGGTTTGAAGTGGAACAAGTGATCAAAAGACAACATAATTTGTTTTGACTTTTCCAGCACCTATATACACCCACACTATGTCTATGAAGCCTCTAATAAATACAAAGAGTACAATGATAGTGCCGGCAACAAGGATCTGGCTATACCTCAAAACATAATGATATAATGAACAAAAGATACATGACCCCGAGTGAAGTGGGGCTCACCAAGTCAGTTGGGAAGAGAGTGTGTCGCTATCACTGATCAGTGCAGCATGCTGTGGAACCCCCTGCATCCATGCAAGATGCAGTGCCCCCCGAAAAAGGGACGTTAGTACTGTCGAATAGTACTAGTATATATGACTAAACACCCTCTCATAAGAACAAACAATAATGCAAGTTAGGACAATCATGATATCAGTTAAAGCCTCAAACAGTTACCAAATATCAAATTAGGAATGAGATACGTTTTCAAGTAAATTTCCACATTTTAAGTTGGGAGACCTTTAGTACCGATATACCACTGTTCATAGTTTTGATTACAATTTCCAATATAGTCACCACCATGTGTGTAGCATGGAGACAAATCATGACCCGATCGGATAGGCCGTCTCATGTGAGACATCATCCTTTTCTATCAATCATCTTGTTTCATATTTCTTGCACATCTCTTCATATTATTGGCACTAATGGTCTCAATTGTATTATTTCTCTTAGCACGTTGGTCGTGTTTCATATTTCACATTTGCGTATTACGTATTTCATATTTCATGTTTCATATTTCATGCACACCTTTGTAATTTCAACCATCATCATGGACTTTCCAACAACAAGGAATTTCTATTCAAGACATTTAAGCACACATATGAGCAAATATAAGTCTTAGGCGCATTACAGTTTCTTACATAATTTTCATTAGCTTTCACTTGAAACATAACTTGAAGTCAAGGCATTGAATTACATATTGATAACAGATGTCTATTGACACCAGCTTATTCGGGTAATCGATTCACAATAAGCAACTCGGGGCTTACATGGATATTGTGGGGTTTAATTTTAATAGAAGAGTTTAGCCAACATACCTCAATTTAGATTCTTTAGACTCTAAAATCTTTCGCAATTCTTAGAAACTTCANGGGGTTCAATTTTAAGAGAAGCGTTTAGCCAACATACCTCAATTGAGATTCTTTAGACTCTAAAATCTTCTGAAATTCTTAGCAACTTCGTTTTATTTTAGAAATGTAACAAATTGAACCAAAATTAGGAAGATGATCATGGTTCTAGTTCATTCGAGCATTTTATCAAACACTAAGTGCATATTATGGTTTCAAGGTCCTTTTATGGAGGATTCCATCTTCCCACAACCCATGCTTTGCCATTTTTGGGTCAACAATCTCCCTACATCCCTTGATAACACATGCATGCAAAATAAACAACTCCCATACCCATGAATTATCTTAATAATTGCCCATTACTAGTTAAATTTTGAAATTAAGGGTTAGGGTGTAAAAGCTTACCTCTAGGATGAAGACCTAGTGTGCTTTCCTTATTAATCTTCCATGATTTGAGTAAGAATTGGTGCATGAAGCATAGGAACTCCTTTTCTCACTTTAGGACAATCCCTCTCTCTAGAAATATATGTTTTCCCCCTTTAAAATGACCCCCAAGGGTGTTTTATTAGAATGGGGTTGGGTTAAAAAATTAGAAAAATAGGAGCCCCGATACAGGTTTGCAGTCACATATGCAACCGCATAATGCTTTTGCGGTCCGCAAAATGGCCCTCTGGAAATGGGCACCACTGCCTAGGTATGCAGTCATTCTGCGGCCCGCTGACCCGTTATGTGGTCATATAATGCACCACAGAACTTCCCACCAAAATATCTCCATGCCGGTTCTGCAATCGATATACCACCTGTGAAATTTTTTTGCGGTCGCATAATTGGCCACGAAATGACATCCAAAAGTTGCCCAGTTAACTGCCTCACTCTGCGGCTATTTTGCGGCCCGCAGAGTAATTCTGCAGCTGCATAGTGGGCCGCATAAATACTTTTTTCAGCAAAGCATTTTCCTTCAACTTCCCAACGCACTGTTTAACCCAAAAGATCCATACCAAAGCTATCATTAACATATACGCCTACCTCGGCACCACGAAACCCTAGGTTTTAGGTAAATATTTACGGGGCCTTACAAATACAATGGTTTATGGGCTTTTGGATGACGTGGTTCGTGCTAGGATCTCTTGCGGTGATCTTTGGTTTAGGATCATAGTGTACCGGCAAGGAGAATTGTTAACTTGAAGGAAAGTTAAGGAGGATTCAAAGAAATTGGCCAGCTTGGTAGTGTAGGGTCAGCATAGTAATAAAGGTAATTGGTTCCTTTGGTATGGTGATGCTTTACCAGTGTTTTGTGCCAATACACTTGGGTTTGATGGCTTGCGTGACTTGGTTAAGTTGGGAAAATTCAGTTATGATTTCTTCGTTATGTGTGGACGGGTTTCGAATAGTTCTTGATAGTGTCGAGGACGGCTTGTGCTAGATGTCTGCCAGCGGCATAAGGAACATGTTGCGTATTATGATTTTTCTCCTGTATGGGGTCACGAGGTTTAGATAGCATGGACGGTTTCAGATGTTTAGAAGAATGCTAGCATTATCTGATACAACCTAAGAAGGCTGCGCACTCCGTAAGGCGTATTGTGATTTGACTTGCAGATGCCTGACATGTATTACGCTAATGGCCCGATTGATTGAATACTAATGTTTAGATTTATCTATGTGGCAATAAGGAATTTTGGAAGTATTTCTCGTGGAACGATTGTGTATGATGAATATGTCAGTAATTTGAATAATGTAGTTGGGATCGGGAGATTATGGTATTCTAGGGATGTGAAGACAAAGAGGATTCTCAAAGGCATGTGTTATAGATCGATTATTGTGCAAATTTCAGAGGTTATCTACCTATTTTTGGAGGATCAGAAATGATTTGGAGGCCATTGGTGGGCCTAATAAAAATGTATATTCTACATCAGGTTGGATCTGTCTCCCCAACAAAGTTATTATGGAGGGATGTGTTATCAGTTGGAGTGGATCTTATTCGTGTTCTGATATGTTCCATGTGATACTCTCATATGCTATGATGGGTTTTGATCTGTTGATTACTTTTACCTGATTTGATTTTGTTGGGGGGCTTGTGGCGAAATTCGAGCGAGATGATTCTCGGGGTGTTGAATAGTTGATTGCGCCTTGGTTGTGGTCTTTCTATTTGTGGTATATTGTGCTATCCATTTTTTCATGGTTATGGTCATGCACTTCGTGAGTTTTTTGTTGATATGTATATGGTTGTTGATAGTCTGCATCACGGCTCCACGTATCCTATGTGTACAGGCGATTCGATTGGGTCACGCATCATATTAGAGTTATGTTGGGATATGATTCTTTGGGCTTAATTCTTGTGTTGTTTTCTCCCTTTTTTGATGGCTTCATAGCATTGCGCTTCATGGTGGTATCCATTGAGCTTGTGGGGCGGTTCTCTCATTTGATTCTCTTCAATTATTGGGTACATCGAATTACTAGCTTGTTTGTTGCACTTATTGCACCGTATGCAGCTCTAGGTAGGATTTCTGTGGCATATTGGTATAGCAACTTGTATTTGATGAGGTGAAGTTATTGGGCCTGAATTGAAAGCCATCATATTTGATTAAGCTATGTTTGGAACTATAGTGTCTTTAGTCAGCCTAGATTTTGGCTTTGGTTCTCGTCGGGCAAGAGAGCTCCATGACTGGTTGATATGATGGAAGGTTATGAGTTTGTTTGTGTTTCTTTCATCATTGGTTATGTTCGAAGATTTGGAACAAGGTTTTTATTGATAGAATGTTAGATACCGGTAAAATATTTACTATTTGAATGACTATTGTGGTCAGAAGCTATGGTTATGTGTATCTTAGTTATGTGGAATATTATTTGAATACACTTGGGATATGGTTACGGCTTGATGCAGCTTACTACTGACTTATACAGCATATAGATACGAGAATCGTGTCTCATAATTAATTTTGGAAGTTGGAGATTGGGTTCTAAGGGTTGTGAGCTAATGTTAAGGTAATGATCATTAGTTAGATTGTGTTGTCAGACTTATATAGATTGGGATGAACTGAGATCACCCATGGGTATTGACCCGACAATTTGTTATGAGAATTTGTATTCAGATAGGTGGTTTGAGGTCATGAATAGAAATGTATGGTGTATTATGATTTGTGTGTATCGTTTGTAATTTGGAAAAATGATTCTCAACTAGGAATCTTTAAGTTGGAAGAGTTGACCGAGATTGAATTTTTTGTATTTGACCTCGGGACGGAGTTTGTATTATTCCTATAGGGCCATATGGTAATTTTGGACTTAAGCATATGCCCGGAATTGTATCAGGAGGTTTCTAGGCTAATTTGGTACTTTTGGCGAAAGTTGAAAATTTGAAGGTTTAGAATTTTCCTAAGTTTCAATGGTTTGACTTTATGCCTATCGGGATCAGATTTTTGTTTTTTGACTTTGTACGACTCCATTTTTTCATGTGGAACATGTATTCAAAATTTGGTGTCATTCCGAGTTTGTTTAATAGGAATTAGAAGTATGTTGTCTTTTTGCAATTCTAAAGTTTCCTTGTAATTTTCGTGTGTTCTGGTGTCTGATTCATTGTATTTGACGTTATTTTGGTATTTTAATCCCGCAAGTGAGTTCGTATGATGATTATGTACTTGTGCAAATGGTTGGAGTGGAGCCCTGAGGGCTCGAGTGAGTTTTGGACTCGTCCTGGAGAGTTTGAGAGAAGTTAGGATTATTACAGGTGTTCTGTTCTCGCATTTGCAAGGAAATGGTCGCATTTACGATCGCCGCATTTATGAGATCCTACTCTCTTTTGCGATGTTGCGCTAGGGGACCAACTTTTCCAATATCAGAACAAATATCACATTTGCGACAGGATTTGGGTTCGCATATGCAAACCCCTAATCGCATTTGTAATGGGGAGCAGTGACTGGAGCAGGTCGCTTTTGCGATTGCTTTCTCGCACTTGCGAGCCTACTAGGCTCGCATTTGCGGACCAGTTGTCGCATTTGTGATAGGCTCAGGGTTGGGTAGGCTTTGCATTTTTGACGCTTGTGTCGCATTTGCGAACCTCTTATCGCAAATACGACATATGCAGCTGATTACATGTAGTGTATTTCGGGACATAGCTTCATTCATCACATTTTTTATCCCTAAACTCGGTGGAAGGCGATTTTGAAGAGTCATTTTCATACAAATTATTGGGTATGTGATTTTGATCCTTTTTTATTACATAACATGATTGTTTAGGAGATTTAACATCTAATCCATAGAATTTGAAGAGCAGTTTTAGGAAATTTTGTCAACAACAACAACCCAGTAAAATCCCACAGATGGGGTCTGGGAGGTTAGAATGTACTTAGACCTTACCCCTACCCCAAAGGGGTAGAGAGGCTATTTCTATGAGACCCTCAACTCAAGAAGACGAAAATAGACAATAGAGTCTGTGACAACAACAAAAATCAGAAAAATAATATAAGCATAGAAAAAAGAAAATAGATGGAAAAGAAATAACAATAACCAGTAATAAAGTCACAGCACAGTGAAAAAATGGAAAGATAATGTAGAGATAACATACACCACAAAAAGTCCAAGATAATACCCTAAGAGACTAATCCCTTCTTCGGAACGAATGAGAAAAATTCTCGACTCCTTCCTAACCTTCAACCCTAGTGCTCGACCTCCACACCTTCCTATAAAGAGCCATGTCCTCGAAAATCTGAAGTTGAGTCGTGTCCTGCCTGATTACTTCACCCCAATACTTCTTAGGCCTCCCTCTACCTCTTCTCATAACTGCGAAAGCCAACCGCTCAAACCTCCTAACCGGATCATCTTGGCTTCTCATCCGCATGTGCCCAAACCATCTAACCCTTGCTTCCTGCATCTTGTCACCTATGGGAGCCATGCCCAACTTCTCCTTAATATCTTCATTCCTAATATTATCCAACCTAGTGTGCCCACACATCCATCTGAACATCCTCATCTCTGCTACTTTCATATTCTTGATATGGGAAGTATTGACTGGCCAACACTCTACCCTATAATATATGGCCAGTCTAGCCACCTCTCTATAGAACTTGCCCTTAAGTTTCAGTGGAACATTCTTGAGACACAATACTATAGATGATAACCTTCATTTCATCCACCCCACCTTATACGATGCGTGACATACTCATCTATCTCTCCACCCCCCTGGATAATTGACCCAAGGTATTTGAAACTACCTCCCTTCGAAATGACTTGTGAGTCAATCTCACGTCAAAGTCTATTTCTCACGTCACGTCACTGAAGTTGCACTCCAGATATTTAGTCTTAGTCCTACTCGACTTCAAATATTTAGACTCGAGGGTCTGTCTCCAAACCTCCAACCTCTCGTTAACACCGCCTATCGTCTCATCAATCGGAATNGTAGGCGACAAGGGATAAGAGGTTTCGATATTCTGGAGAGTTCAGTGGTGCCCCGGCTATATGGCCCTAAAACTCCCAAACTAAATGAGTAACGATCATGGCAAGGCAGTAACTATTGTTCCTTAGGTTATTTTTGATAGGACAACAAAATTTTCGGTGATACGGATCCGGTGGACCGGGCTCATGTAGAAGGCGTGGGCTATAGCATACGAAAATCTGGGAATCATGTGGAATTCTAGTGTTTTTGCCCTAAAAAAACAAAAAATGAGTAATGCTCATGGAAAAGTGGTGACTATTGTTACTTTTGGTGTTTTTGAAGTGAAAAATCTCGGAATCGGATGGAATTCCAGTTGTATGTCCCTAAAATGCCAAAACACGAGTAACGGTCAAGGCGAGGTAGTGACTATTATTCCTTAGGTCATTTTATAGTGGGAGGAAAACATTTAGGAGATAGGGGTCCGGTGGCCCAAGCCCATGCAGAAGGCGTAGGCTATAGCACACGAAAAGCTGTGAATTGGGTGGAATTACAGTTTCACGGACCTAAAATGCCAAACAATGAGAAACAGTCATTGTGAGACGATGACTATTGTTCCTTAGGTCGTTTTGATGGGTCGGAAATATTTTAGGCGATCCGATTCCGGTGTCCCGGGATCATGCAGAAGACAGGGGCTATAGCACACAAAAATTTGGGAATCGGGTGGAATTCCAAATTTACGACCCTAAAATGCAAAATAACGAGTAACGATCATGGTGAGGCTTTGACTATTGTTCCTTAGGCCTTATTTGATGGGCTGATAAAATTATAGGTGATCCGGGTTGGGTGGCCCTAAACCATGCCGAAGGCGTGAAATATAACACATGAAAATGTGAGTATTAGGCTGAATTCTAGTTTTATGGCTTTACAACTCCAAACAATGAGTAACGGTCATGGAGAGGTGGTGCCTATTGTTCCTTAGGTCATTTTTTACCGGTCGAAAAACTTTTTGGCGATCCAGGTCTGATGGCCCGGGCCCATACAGAAAGCGTCGGCTATAACATACGAAAATTTGAGAATCGGGTAGAATTCTAGTTTTATGTCCCTAAAACTCCAACAAAAGAGTAACGCTCATGGCGAGGCAGTGACTATTGATCCTTAGGTCATTTTTGATGGGCCGTCAAAATTTTAGGTGATCCAGATCTGGTAGCCCGGCCCCATGCATAAGGCGTGGGCTATACTGCACTAAAATCTTGGAATCAAGCGGAATTCTAGTTTTATGGCTCTAAAACGCCTAAAATGAGTAAAGGTAATGGCAAAGTGGTGACTATGATTCTTTAGGTCATTTTTTATGGGCTGGTAAAATTTTAGGCGATCCGAGTCCGATGGCCCGGGCCCATGCAGAATGCGAGGGCTATAACACACGCATATTTGGGAATCGGGTAGAATTTCAGTTTAGTGGCCCTAAAACTCCAAAAATGAGTAATGCTCATGGAGATGTGGTGACTATTGTTCCTTAGATCGTTTTTGATTGTCCGAAAAATTTTTAGGCGATTCAGGTCCGGTNAAGGTATCGGGATTAAGACCATCAAAACAAGAGAGTTGATGGCTTCCTTAAGTTATAAAAAGCTCAGTATAGCCTAAATGAACTTGAGGAGTATAATACTAGGAGCAATTAAAAAGATGACATGTTGCCCTAGTAGTAGAATAAGGGTGTAATTGTGATAGATATGAGGATGACATTTATGCCTTTGATTGAATAATGATTTAAAGAAAAGGGATTTCATGAATTTCTAAGATTAGAATACCCCCCTATAAGATGAATCACATTTGCATGCTATGAACTAAGGTTATTGAAGTATAGTATCATCCCTAGGTGGATCAGGAAAATCACTTACAATGATTCTCGATGCGACTTGTACCCTAGTGACAATGTATTATGTAAGAGGTTTCAAGTTATCAGTGGTTAATTACGGATCAACATTAAGCTGAATCAACAATGGATGGATAAAAGTTACAAAGTGTGAGATGAGATTAGGCCATCATTCTTATGATGAACAGTGATGAGGAAGCATTAGAGGAATTAGATTTATACATATAGGATAAGCTGAGAGAGAGGAACCTGGAGTTGGGTAGTAGATCTCGGTAATAATAAATTGAAGTAAGTGTTATGGTATAGTATAACCTACCTTGATTTAGGAAATCCACAAGCACAGATAACTGAGGCTATGAAACAAGATATATAAATAGTCATAAGTTCGACAAAGTACCAAGAAAAGGACTTTAGTACACCTATAGATGCCTAGAAGGATAGCTTGTCATAGTTCTATACATGTTCCCAAAGTGTGGCCTAGAGATTGGCTAAAGGCTGGAGGAAAAAGAAAAGAAGGGTCACATAGTCACACATACAAGGACACAGTCGTACAGGCTGCATGATAGAAGGTAACAATAATTACAAGATTGGATGAATTCCGACCACAAGTCGTTGTGTGAGAAAGAGGCTTAAATATGGGAATGCCCTGGCCTTCGGATTTATTCGCAGAACAGTTGCATAGATGGCAAGGACATTATTAAAGTATTCGTAAGAGCTCTAGGTTATGAGACTGATAAGCACATAAGTCAACATTCGAAGATGAATGTTCCGAAGGGGGGAATGATGTTACACCCCATGTTTTCATACGTGAGAGTACATCGTAAGTCAATTGATGTAAGCTCAAAAATGAGGTTACATTTGAGAGTACATAAAGTAAGTTAATCTTGTTTCCTTGGAGGTTACAAATATTTAAGAGAGGGTTGGAAGGCTTAGAAGCTAAATGAAAGTCGAAAGTCGACAAGTTGGTAATGTTATAACATGTACTTTTGAAGTGAGACAATGGTTATTAACATGATAAAGAGGTTATATTATGATTTATTTTAGTCATATGATAGTCATGTTTTATGTTTTGAAGCTAAGCGAGTTGTGGAACAAAAGTTGGCAAAGTTCATTACAAGTTACATTCATAAATGTACTGAAAATTAGGTCAAATGTAGCGGAGCTCTTATCCCAATATACAAGGAATTACGGGATTCGCCACCGAACAAATTGAATATTTATGAGTCTAGTTTCTAGCACATTAAACCGTTTGTCGATTCGACATCAGAGTATAGAGATATTCGCATTTTCACGAGACTGCACTAGCAACTCCCAATGGGACCCACTTAGGTGGTGGACGACCCTTGAACATTTTAACGGGGGTGGACGCCTCATTTTTGGATATTTTCGAACAAGGAAATTTCCCAAACTCTCTGAACACCTCTCTAACAGCTCTCCAAGGTTCCAAGTCTAATCCAATGTGGTTTTACCTAGACCTATCCTCAAAAGTTACCCAAAGTGAAGAAAAGAGTCTCTATGGTGTTGTGATGCCGTTAAGGGTGCTTGTAAGCTAAGGAAAGCTTTGGTTCGAGTTTTTTCTGATTATTTAAGGTAGGTATAACACTCTATTTCTTGGTCCTAAGCTTATATATGCATTGGTTAAGTTATTTGGATGAATAATTACAAAATAGAACTTGAAGATGTATAAGAAATTGTTGTCTCTTATTGGACTATTTTGGAGTTGTGTACATAACTTCATATGGATGGAAATCGCAGGGAATGGCTGGTTGATATTTTTTGTATTGTTGTTATGCTGGTTAATATTTTTAATACGTTGATGATGTTTTAAATAGGAGAATAAGCAACCACACAATACCTAGAAGTTGTCCATATTGTTGTAATATGTTGTTGGGTTGTTTGATTTTCAATGTCATGCCAATATATGTTTTTATATTCTTGACTATTTGAACGTGTTTTACGTATAAGGGAGATGGTCAAAAGAGTTGGGGTTTGGTTCCAATCCAAGCTTACCGCTCATCGTGTTAAGTAGTAGTTCTATTGGTGACATCCGTGCACTTGTTGTTGTGTAGGGTGAATTGTGTTGTAGGGCTGTTCGGTTTGTTGTTTTTATGGACTTTCTCAGGGTGCACCAGTTCCTACACCTCACGAGGGTGCAACGAATCCTTCACTTGATATTTCGGTTCTACCTCCATCCCCAGCTTCCATTCCCGGTGTTTCTGATGGGGATCTTAGGGGAGCCATACTGATGTTGGCTCAGACAGTGGCTTCCCAGGCCCAGATGTTGAATGTCGCCCCCACTTCTTCTAGTCTCCAAGGGGACTCTATTGGTTCCAGGGTTAATAGTTTTCTTCAGTTAGATCCTCCAGTGTTCATCGGTACTGATCCCGAGGATGATCCCAGCATTTCATTGATGAGATGCACAAGACCCTCCGGGTTATGCATGCTACTAAGGAAGAGGGAGTGGAGTTGGCCTCCTACTGCCTGAAGGGGTTGCCTATTCTTGGTTTGAGATGTGGGAGGACTCCCGTGAGGAGGGGAGCCCTTCGACGAGGTGGAGTGAGTTTGCCGACGCTTTCATGGATCATGTTTTTCCTGCTGAGACTAAGGTAGCCCGTGTTGCGGAGTTTGAGTGTGTTGAAGCAGCAAGAGTGTGTGGGAGTACCATATGTAGTTTGCCCGCCAGTCCAAGTATGTTATTCACATATTTCCCACTATGGGGGCTAGAGTGCGTCGGTTTGTGCAGGGCCTTAGCCCTTTCGTTATCAATGAGGCCGCTACAGTTGCCTTGAATTCTGACATGAACTTGTAATTAAAATGCTATTGTTATGTTGTACTACTATTTGAGAATGTGTTAAAAGTAGGGCTTGCATATCTAAATGCCTTGACCTCAAGTTGTGTTTCAAAGGAAACCTAATGAAAGCTTTTGTAAGAAATCGTAATGTGCCTAAAACTCCTATTTTCTTAAATGTGTGCTTAGATGTCTTGAATAGAAATGCCTTGTTGTTGGAAAGTCCATGATGATGTTGAAAGTTAAAAGGTGTGCATGAAATACGAAACATGAAATATGAATCACTTAATGCAAAATGTGAAAAATGAAATATGAAATATGAAACACGAAAAATGATCCAAAAGAAATAATACAATTTTGACCATTAGTGCCAATGAAATGAAGAGATGTGCAAGCAATATGAAAGGAGATGATTGATAGAAAGGGGTGATGTCTCACATGAGACGGCCTACCCGGCCGGGTCATGATCAGATGTCATGTCGCACACATGGCAGTGACTGTGTTAGAATTGTAATTGAAATTGTGATTTTGTTGATGTATCGCATGAGACGGCCTAGCCGATCGAGTCGTGATCGGACGCCATGCCGCACACATGGCAGTGACTGTGTTAGAATTGTAATTGAAATTGTGATTTTGTTGATGTATCGCATGAGACGGCCTAGCCGATCGAGTCGTGATCGGACGCCATGCCGCACACATGGCAGTGACTGTGTTAGAATTGTAATTTAAATTGTGATTTGGTTGATGTCTTGCATGAGACGTCCTAGCCGATCGGGTAGTGATCGGACACCATGCCGCACACATAGTGGTTACTGTGTTGGAAATCGTAATCGAAATTGTGAATAATGGTAAACTGGTACCAAAGATTTCCCAACTTAAAATTTGGAAATTTATTTAAAACTTATCTTATCTCTAATTGGATATTTGGTAATTGTTTGAGGCTTTAACTGATATTATGACTGTCCTTACTTGCATTACTAATCATTTCTTTGAGAGAGAGTTTAGTCATATATACTAGTACTATTCGACAGTACTAGCATCGCTTTTGCAGGTTGCGCTGCATCTTTAATGGATGCAAGTGGTTCCACGGCAGGCGATACTGATTAGCGATAGCACTACACACTTTTTCCAGCTGATTTGGTGAGCCCCACTTCACTCGGGGTCATGCATCTTTTGTTCATTTTATAACCATATTTTGAGGTATAGCCATAGCCTTGTTGTCGGCACTATCATTGTACTCTTTTGTATCTAATAGAGGCTCCGTAGACATAGCGTGGGTGGAATGTTCATGTGGGGAAAGTGAAATTGGTAATGTTGTAATTGTATCACACGTTCCATATCAAACTCTAAAAGAATATGTATTTTGAAACTTGTAAATGATGTAACTACTGATAACGAGTTTGAGTTGTTGTTCACTTAATCCTCCTCACCGCTTAATTAATGAATTAGATTTTACTGTTATTCTTGAATAAGTTCTGGTGGAAGGTAATATACAAGCTTGCTTGGTCGGGTTATCTCTGTTGAGTGTCGGTCGTGCACCCTAAGTTTGGGGCGTGACACTTGCTTGCGTGGTTTCTTGGTCTTTTCTGTATGATCGCTNCATATTTTGAGGTATAGCCATAGCCTTGTTGTCGGCACTATCATTGTACTCTTTTGTATCTAATAGAGGCTCCGTAGACATAGCGTGGGTGGTATGTTCGTGTGGGGAAAGTGAAATTGGTAATGTTGTAATTGTATCACACGTTCCATATCAAACTCTAAAAGAATATGCATTTTGAAACTTGTAAATGATGTAACTACTGATAACGAGTTTGAGTTGTTGTTCACTTAATCCTCCTCACCGCTTAATTAATGAATCAGATTTTACTGTTATTCTTAAATAAGTTCTGGTAGAAGGTAATATATAAGCTTGCTTGGTCGAGTTATCTCTGTTGAGTGTCGGTCGTGCACCCTAAGTTTGGGGCGTGACACTTTCTTGCATGGTTTCTCGGTCTTTTCTGTATGAGCGCATTAGAGCACGTCAATATGATGGCCCCTATTTGCTTGCCCTTAAGGACACAATGCGGTACGGCGATGCAAATGAGGTTTCTATTACAGATAATGGGGTGTTGCGGATGTAGGTCCGGATATGTGTGCCCAATGTAGATGGGCTTCATAAGTCTATCCTTGAGGAGGCTCACACTTTGCGGTATTCCCTTCATCCAGGTGTCACCAAGATGTATCAGGATTTCAGTCAGCACTATTGGTGGAGAAGAATGAAGAAAGATATAGTAGAGTATGTGGCTCGGTGTTTTAGCTATCAGCAGGTGAAGTACGAGCATCAGAGGTCGGGCATTTGCTTTAGAGACTTGAGATTCCAGAGTGGAAGTGGGATCGTATTACCAAGGATTTCGTTGATGTGCTCCCACAGACATTGAAGAAATTTGATATAGTGTGGGTTATTGTGGATAAACTGACCATGTCTGCACACTTCATTTCGGTTGTTCCTACACATTCTTCAGAGCAACTGGCTCAAATCTATATCCGTGAGATTGTTCATCTCCATGGTGTGCCGGTGTACACTATGTCCAATTGAGGCATGCTCGTCGCATTGTATTTTTGGAGAGTTGTGTAGCGTGAGTTAGGCACACAAGTTGAGTTGAGTAGAACATTTCAAACGCCAAACAGACGGGAAGACCGAGCGCACCATTCTTATCTTGGAGAATATGCTTTGTGCCTGTGTTATGGATTTGGGGGGTTCATGGGATCAGTTTCTACTGCTTGCAGAGTTCGCCTACAACAACACCTACCTATCGGGTATTTAGTTGGCTCCTTAGAAGGCCTTATTGTCACAACCCAAATCGGAGAGCCGCGAAGGGCACCTTGTTCCTTACTCAACCCAGTACAAATGTAATGTATCTTTCTTATCACACCATCATGGGTAAATAGGACAGAAGGGTCGTCATGAGAGAACCTGAATAAAACATAAAGGAATACCCGACATAGGATGATCCATCATGATATATAAACTTATACATGTGACATAAGGGCATATAAGGTCGACAAGATCATTTGTATAGTCAAAACATAGGTTGACACGGCCATACAAGTACCCTTATACATGACATCTGTCTACAAGCCTCTAAGAGTACATAAAAATCATAATGGTCGTGACAGGGGCCCGCCATACCATTTAATACATGCCCAGAGCATACTGACCAATAAATACATAAATGATAGGTGCCTTCAACACATTGAATTTTTTCCACAAAGGGAGCATAGTCATTTTCAATTGCAATTTGAATTCAAATCATAAGGATTAGATACAATAACCATACTTGAAACATTTTCCCAAATGAGAGTGATATAACAAGGGAAATTGGAACATGATTTGAGTACATATGCATTTGGGTAAATCAATCATTAGAAGCAATTCAGAACATCAGAAGTCGGAACTTGAACATACCATGCATTGAGTTTATAAGGAGTTTTTGGAATCCGAGTCTACGGAAGGTGTTTAGCCCACATACCGTGATTTGGCTTTCCTTAGAGTTACTACAACATTCTGCTAATCTTAGCAACTTCAATATATATAAACATGATAAAATTGAACCATTATTAGTAAGGTATTCATAGTTTAGGTGTTGTAAGAATTTCATCAAACAAATAGCATGCAAGTTCGACTACAAGATTTTATAGTGGAAGTACTTTGGCCCCCAACCAATTTCAAACAACCATTTACCTATGACAGTTCAGCAACCTCCATATCACCTCCATCGATATATTCATGCCCAATGACACACCCCCAAATCAAGAACCACACCACACATTCATCTCATACAACCCAAATTTTGAAATAGAGGGCTTATGTCTTCCGATCACCATCCCATAAGCCCCAAAATGATAAAATCCATACTTATACCCATTACAAAGATTGCATAAAATCTTAAGGGAGAGAACTTGCCTGGTTGGTTGAAGACCTAGTAAGTAGCTTCCTTTAATCTTCAATATTGAGCAAGAACTAAAGAGTAGGATGGTTTGAGCTTCCCCCCCCTCCCCTCTAGAGTGTTTTCCCTTCTAAAAATGAACTCATTCTCACTCAAAATGACCCATTTAAGGGATATATGAAAATAGAGTCGGGTTAAGAAATTCTCTAAAATGCCCGCACGAATCAAATTCGCGATCGCGAAATGCGCCGCATAAGGGATGTGCAGCACGCGAATTGGAGTACAAAATGGTCTCCAATAATCTGGGTTGGCCTATTCAAGTCTGCGATGATTCTACGGTCCGTGGATCAGTTCTGCGATTGCACACTGCACTGCAGAATCTCCTTCCAAAATTTCCCATGTTGGTTATAGGTCTAAAATGGGGTCTGCAAAAACTGTTATGCGGTCGCACGTTGGACCGTGAAAAGACACTCAAAATTAAGTTTCTCCTGGTCTAACCCGCGATGGTTCCGCGGTCAGCGAAACTGCTATGCGGTCGCTTAATGGACCATATAATTTCCATGTTCTGAAAATTTTCTACCAACTCCACAATGCATTTCACAATTCCAAAAGCCCGTACTACGACCTTTTGAGCGCGTTATCTTACCTTGGAACCATAAAAACTTAAATCCGTATCAAACTTTTATTTAGCCTTACAACAACCTTAGAACATCCCGCATGACATGACCCACCTGCTTAGCCTCAAACTCGCATCCCTATGCGACCCCATCATAGTCACGACCACTTCAACAAGACATACGAATCTAATTCATTCCACAAATCAACAACATGAAAGATACCTCAAAACACTTAAAACTCAAGATTGTACAACAAATCAACACAGAAATCAAGCATCCATAGTCCTTTCACATCCCAAGAAAACTCTTCTCGTTACATCTGAACCGTCTAATAACGGACCTCAGTCATATAATACTCATCATATAGCTATCCAACCACTCAGTAAGCCATCAATCCCACTCCTAGGGACGCTATTGGACATACGAGTCCAAAAGCACATACTCACTCAATCGAACCCATCGAGCCCAAGATGCAGTTTGAACTTGGCCTCAAGTCCTCCAGACTAGACCATCACCAAAACACAGAATACACATCTTGCACCTCATCCAAGGAATCACAAGTCGTCGATGCACAACTGATACCGAGCACTCACATAACATACTCATAAGTGGAAGGAATTCAAAGAGATACACTCCAAGCTGAATCAATATTGCATGCTAAGGAAAGAAAGATGGAAATTTTTTTCCTACATGCCCTGTAGCCTCTCGAAGATAGGTATGGACGTCATCATGTCGATCTGCATGACTCTACTTGTCACTTGCTCATGACTCGTAGATCTTATGAACCTAGAGCTCTAATACTAACCTGCCACGACCCAAAATCAATCTAGCTGTGATGGCACCTAACCCACCCCGCTAGGTTAGCCAAATAACAACCAACAATTACCTAGCTACCCTGCCTTTTCTCTCCATCAATCACCAGCAACAAAAATTCGCACAATGCACTAACCTTCCTAGAAGCCAGAAGCCTTTAGTTTAGTTCATTTGCTTTAATTTTTGGATGATTGAAGCAGGACAATGCTCACTCTCTCCTTTCAAAAAAACCAGACAGCAGCAGCTCCTTTGCCCAAATGTATGGGCCTTTTTGATAGCTATCTTCAATTGGGCTCTCTTTAACCTCAATTTCAAAGCAAAGTTGAAGATAGTCGCCTCTACATACACATGTGTTTTTACACACTTTATAGGGAGTTTCTACACCTTCTCTAGTTACAGAACTTGTTGTATATGGAATGTAACCTTCCAACTCATTTACGTTGTAGATTTAGGATTAGTTTTGCATGATTGTATTGTTGACCTAGGCTTACTTCACCTGGTTTTGTATACCCAATTGCCTATAAAATGTTGAGTAGACAATTGGTACATCATCTTAGGTCTCACTACACATAGCCTTCAGGTTTTATTTGGTTGTCAGATTAGCACGACAGGGTGTACTTTCATCTTATTCTGGAAGTCAGGTTTATGCCCCCTCCTTTATTGTACTTTATTTTACATATATGAAAATCAATGTTCCTAAAAACAAAATAATAATAACATCCAACACAGCTCAAATAACGGTAATAAGAGTCAATGAACAAAATAATTGATCTTCTATATATAATTCCAAGGATTGGTAGTACAAGTCACGAGCCACTAAGACTTTAGATTTAAAAAGATGGTATGAAAAATAATTACAACATATTTTTGAAGTATACATAAATAGAACTCAAATCTAAAACTACCAAGGACAGATTGTAGCCATGTCCGGCCAATAGGTAAATCTTTAATGCCAGTCTCCGCCAGGTGCAGCAACATCAGCTCCAAGATCTACACGCAAGGTGCAGAAGTGTAGTATAAGTACAACCGACCCCATGTGCTAAATAAGTAACAATCCTAAAGTCACGACCCAAACTCTCACCAGGCGTGATGGCACCTATCTCAATACTAGGCAAGCCGACAACATCAATAACCAACGATTTCCTTTAAATTTAAAAATATAATATTTAAAGTCAATACAAAATCTCATTAATATCGACACAAAACATTCCCAAAACCTAGTGTCACTGTGTACATGAGCATTTATACATTTCAAGTCTGGAAAACACGGTCTATAATAATGTGAGACCAAATACAATAAACAAAAGGATAGGGAAGGAGAGTCAAGGTCTGCGAAACATTGAAGCTACCTCTGAATCTTCGAAAAATCAATTGTGGGAAAGAGTCAACACCCACTATGTCCGGGATCACCTGGATCTGCACATAAAGTGTAGGGTGTAGTATTAGTACAACCAACTCAGTAAGTAACAATAATAAATAAAGAACTGAAAGTAGTGACGAGCTTCACAACTAAGTCCAAATACAGTACTTTCCAACATAAAAAGGTAGGCTTGTTTTCAAGTTCAACATTTAAAACTCCACAGTAATTTCATATCAAATTTGGGTGAAACAAAAATAATGTCTTTTAGAGTTGTCGAAAACAATGATATATGATAGCTGAAATGGAGCAATAATGGAATCAATGCATTATCTCAAAGTAACAGTCACTCAGTCCTCCCATTCACTCCAACCTCATAGTCACTCTTTCCTCACAATCACTCAATCCTCTCAGTCACTCAGCACTCGGTACTCGCACTCAGTAGGTACATGTGCTCACTAGGGGTGTGTACAGACTCCAGAAATGGGGCTCCTTCAACCCAAGCACTATAATAAGCCAATCATGGAAAAACTCAATGCAACATGCTACGGCGTGCATCTTGATCCCATAAATATCCTCATAATTAGGCCCTCGGCCTCACTCAGTCATCAACCTCTCCAATCTCTTGGGCTCTCCAAAATCATGATAAGCAGCCCTACAACAATGAAAATGATGCATCAATAATGAATAACAGAGACTGAGGTAAAGATGTGCAATTAAAACTATGACTGAGTGCAAAACAGCAATTTAGCAGATAATTCCACAAGTACACGACCTTTTTGGGGCCCAACAGTGTAAACATATTATTTAAACATGATTTATAGATCAATTTCACCAATACATGGAAAAATGTACGAATATCAATAAATTATTCAACTACACAGTTCCATGGAATTGAGAAAGTCACAATTCCTACGGTGCACGCCCACACACCCATCACCTAGCATGTACGTCACCTCAAAACAAGCCAGATAACACATAATCCGGGGTTTCATACACTCAAGATCAAATTTAGAACTGTTACTTACCTCCAACCGTGTAATTCTTAGCTTCTGAATGCCTTGAATCTAGCCACAAATAATCCGATTCAGACAATAAAAATTATTGGAATTAATTCCATAAGAAAATAATAATTTTCCAACAAAAATCCAAAATTTAACTCAAACATGGCCTGTGGGGCCCACGTCTCGGAACCCGATAAAAGTTACAAAATCTTAAAGCCCATTTACCCACGAGTCTAACCATACCAATTTTACCAAACTCCGACCTCAACTCAATCTCCAAATCCTCAAATCTTATTTTTAAATCCTTAAGTTCAAATCCCCGATTTACATCTCAAAAACATGTAATCTAGTCGGGTTATTCTATGATAATTCAATATTATGGAGTAGAAATTATCGCAAGCGACTTACCTCAAGATTTCCCGTGATTTCTCACTCAAATATTGCCTCACCCGCTTTTGGAAATGTCAAAAATGACAAAATTCTTCGGACCCTTCTATTTTGTATACTGCCCAGTGCTTTCACATCTGGGGCTCATTAAGCCCATCACAGACATTCATATCGGCCTAACTCTTCTATCTAGACTGCGCCGTGCGAAGGCTCTCCTGAATTAATTTAACCTTCTCCAAAGCATCCTGAACCAAGTCAGTAACCAATAGCCTAGCCTCACCCGGCTCAAACCAACCCACCGGAGACCGACACCGTCTCCCATATAAAGCCTCATACGAAGCCATCTGAATACTCGACTGGTAGCTTTTATTGTAAGCAAACTCCGCGAGTGGCAGAAATTGACCCAAGTACCTTAAAAATCAATGACACAAGCGCGTAACGTATCCTCCAATACATGAATAGTGCGCTCGGATTGTCCGTCCATCTGATGGTGAAATGTTATACTCAACTGAACCAGTGTGCCCAATTCTCGTTGCATTGCTCTCCAAAACTGTGATGACAACTGCATGCCTCGATCTAAAATAATGGACACTGGCACACCGTGTAGACAAACAATCTCGCAGATATAAATCTCAATCAACTGCTCCGAAGGATAATTAGTTCCAACTAGAATAAAATGCGCAGACTTGGTCAATCGATCTACAATCACCCAAACAACATTAAACTTCTTCATTGTCCGCGGGAGCCCAACTACGAAATCCATGGTAATACGCTCCCATTTCCACTCTTGAATTTCAAGTCTCTGAAGCAATCCTCCCGGTATCTGATGCTCGTACTTTACCCGTTGACAATTAAAACACTGAGCTACAAATCCAACTATATCATTCTTCATTCTCCTCCACCAATAGTGCTGCCTCAAATCCTGATACATTTTCACGGCACCTGAATGAATGGAGTACCGCGAACTATGAGCCTCTTTGAGAATCAAGTCACACAAACCATCTATATTAGGCACACAAAGCCTGCCCTACATCCATAGCACACCGTCATCCCCAATAGTGACTTCCTTGGCATCGCCGTGCTAAACTGTGTCCTTAATGACAAGTAGATGGGGGTCATCATACTGACGTTCTCTGATACGATCATAAAGAGAAGACTGAGAAACCACACAAGCCAAAACTCAATTCTTCTCCGAAACATCCAATCTAACAAACTGGTTAGCCAAGGCTTGAACATCCAAGGCTAAAGGCCTTTCTACTACCGATATGTATGCTAAGCTGCCCAAACTCTCCCCCTTGCGACTGAAGGCATCGGCCACCACATTGCTCTTTTCGGGATGATAGAGAATGGTGATATCATAATCCTTATGCAACTCTAACTACCTCCACTGCCGCAAATTAAGATCTTTCTATTTAAATAGGTGTTGTAGACTCTGGTGATCGGTATAAACTTTAGAATGGACACCGTACAAATAATGCTGCCAAATCTTCAAGGCGTGAACAATAGCTGCTAACTCAAGGTCGTGGACCTGATAATTCTTATCATGTACCTTCAACTGTCTGGACGCATAGGCAATCACCCTACGCGATGGCACCTATCTCAATACTAGGCAAGCCGACAACATTAATAACACACATTTGCCTTTAATTTTAAAAATATAATATTTAATGTCAATACAAAAATCTCATTAATATCGACATAAAACACTCCCAAAACCCAGTGTCACTGAGTACATGAGCATCTATATATTTCAAAGTCTGGAAAACACGATCTATAATAATCTGATACCAAATACAATAAACAAAAGGATAGGGAAGGAGAGACAAGGTCTGCGAAACATGGCAGCTACCTCTGAATCTTCGGAAAATCAACTGTGGGAAAGAGTCAACACCCACTATGTCCGGGATCACCTGGATCTACACATGAAGTGCAGGGTGTAGTATGGGTACAACCAACTCAGTAAGTAACAATAATAAATAAAGGACTGAAAGTAGTGACGAGCTTCACAACTAAGTCCAAATATAGTACTTTCCAACATAAAATGGAAGGAATGCTTTCAAGTTCAACATTTAAAACTCCACAGTAATTTCATATCAAATTTGACTGAAACAGAAATTATGTCTTTTAGAGTTTTCCAAAACAATGATATACGACAGCTGAAATGCAGCAATAATGGAATCAATGCATCTTCTCAAAGTAATAGTCACTCACTCCTCCCATTCACTCCAACCTCACAGTCACACTTTCCTCACAACCACTCATTCATATCAGTCACTCAGCACTCGGCACTCCCACTCAGTAGGTACCTGCGCTCACTGGGGGGGTGTGTACAGACTCCAGAGGGGCTCCTTCAGTCCAAACACTATAACAAGCCAAACATGGAATAAATCAATGAAACATGCTATGGCGTGCAACCTGATCCCAAACATATCCTCACAATTAGGCCCTCGGCCTCAGTCAGTCATCAACCTCTCCAGTCTCTCGGGCTCTCAGAAATCATGATAAACAGCCCAACAACAATGATATGATGCATCAATAATGAATAAGAGAGACTGAGGGAAAAATATGCAAATAAAATTGTGACTGAGTGCAAAACAGTAATTTAACAGATAATTCCACAAGTACACAACCTCTGTGGGTCCCAATAGCATAAACATATGATCTAAACATGATTTATAAATAAATTTCTCCAATACATGAAAAAATGTACGAATATCAACAGATTATTCAACTACACAGTTTCATAGAATAGACCAAGTCACAATTCCTACGGTGCACGCCCACAAGCCCGTCACCTAGCATGTGCGTCACCTCAAAACCAGTCACATAACACATAATCCAGGGTTTCATACCCTCACGACCAAATTTAGAACTGTTACTTACCTCAAACCTTGTAATTCTTTATCCTGTAATGCCTTTGCCTCTCGAATTGGCCTCCGAACGCCTCGAATCTAACCACAAATAATCCAATTTAGACAATAAAAATTATTGGAATTATTTCCATAAGAAATTGTAATTTGCCAACAAAATATCTAAAATTTAACTCTAAAATTGCCCGTGGGGCCCACATCTCAAAACCCCACAAAAGTTACAAAATCCGAAAAGCCCATTCAGCCATGAGTCTAACCATACCAATTTTACCAAAATCCGACCTCAACTCAACCTCCAAATCCTCAAATCTTATTTTCAGATCCTTAAGTTCAAATCCCCGATTTACATCTCAAAAACAAGTAATCTAGTCGAATTATTCTATGATAATTCAATATTATGGAGTAGAAATGATCGCAAGTGACTTGCGTCAAGATTTCCCATGATTTCTCGCTCAAATATCACCTCACCCACTTTTAGAAATGTCAAAAATGACAAAATTCCTCGGGCCCTTCTTTTTTGAACACTTCCCAATGCTTTCGCACATGCGGCTCATTAAGATGCTTCTACGGTTCCCGCTTTTGCGACCAAGGTGCCGCTTCTACAGTTAATTGCGCTTCTGCGGAGCTTTGTCCACATCTGCAGACACATTTTTGCGATGAAGCTGCCCGCTTTTGTGGTCTTGCCCAGCTCCCCTCACCTCCGATTCTGCAACTTTTGAATCGCTTATGCAGAACTCGCTTCTACAAGTTTTCGTCCGCTTCTGCGGACCTTGCGCACCTGCGATGCCCATTTCAAGCCTAATTTTACTACGGACCTCCAAATAATTTTTCGGACACGCTCCTAAGTCCAAACTCACCATCCGGACCTATTGGAATCATCAAAATTCCAATCCGAAGTCGTTTACACATAAGCCAACATCCGGTCAACTTTTCTAACTTAAGTTTTTAATTACGAGACTTAGTGTCTCATTTCACTCTGAAATCCTCCCGAACTAATTAATTGTGTAAGTCACCAAACAACTGTAAAGCATAAATTGAGTAGCAAATGGGGGAACGAGGTTATAATACTCAAAACGACCAGCTGGGTCATTACACGTAACCTCAGGTTGAAGTTGAAAGAAGTGACAAGCTCGGAAGAAGGTCAGTGTCTGACACCAGTAATCAATAATGATGCAGGATGTGATAATATCACTAACAATAAATAACTCAAACGGTTTCATATTTAGCTCGATCACAAATACAAGAAACATAAACATGCTTTACAAGGATATAGTTAAAGTCAAAATCTTTCACGGAATCACAAAACTATGAGTTTATCAAAAATGTGATTTTTCCACACGTTCAACAATAGATAAGCCTATTCATTTACTAGTTAGCATGAGGTAAATACATCTACATGCCTACATGTCAATATACATGCCAAGTCATCAAATGTCCTATTACCGTATAGCATGAGGAATATGCATCTCTACGTCCATATGTCAAATTTACATGCCAAATAATAATTTCATTGAGATATAATCAAATACATGCTCTTAGGGCGCTCCAGGTGCCTGGCTCAAATGCCCCACTTAACCACACACAATCACTCAGCACTGACGGGTGCTTGGCATCAATGTCTCTCACCAAAGAATGTGTAATAACAATGTTCATATGCCCACTGCTGGCATGTAAAACTCCGGAGGGGCGGATCCTTCCAAGCGCTAATCAAAATCACATAGCCCAATAACGAGATCTGGTGCACGACCTCAAAATTAGTGGTACTTAGCCAAATATGGGGCCTAGCATATGCGCAACCTCAATATTAATATAACTATTGCAGCATGAACCCCGTTCCAACTTGGCTTACAACACGGCTCTACGGCCCACATCAGTCAATAATCCGCCCAAGTCTCCATATGTCAACATTCACACATAAACATGATCCACTTATATAACATGAAAGGACACCATAACATGTCAGATAGTGTATCTAAAGTGTGTAAAGACAAAGATATAACATGTAGATATAACTATCATGACTATACAATATGACTACGGCTCAAGGCAACCAGCTCAACATGGCAAAAATAGCCCTATCATATCTCAAACGGTTAGGCAGGTAGCCTGGATATGAATTATATCATGAATAATATCTCACATAGCCAAGTAAATGGAGAAAACATGATATCAAAGAAGAATCATAGAAATACATGGCACATATTAGCTTAAGAACTACCTAGATCACGAATACCTCGGAGCATGCACACGCACCCATCTCCTAGGACGTGTGGCATCCCTAACTCATCTCAAATATCATAGTTCTTAGGGTTATTTACCCTCAAATCCAAGTTTAGATATATTGCTTACCTGTAACAAGTAAAATCAAATATCAAGCAAGCCCAATAATACTCTAGAAATGTCATCCCACGTAAATCAACCTCTGAATGCCTCGACACTAGCAAAAAGCAACTCAAAACATCAAATAACAACATAGGAAACAAACCAACGAAAAAGGTCAAATCATTAATCTATTACTCAAAGTCAACCAAAAAGTCAACCGGAACAGTACCGCGGAACCCTGTAAAACTCATAAATGTTGACAACCCATTTGAATACGAGTCAAATCATACTAATTTTACTCAAATTCGACAACGAATCAATGTTCAAAACTAAATAATTCACTATAGAAAATTTTAGATAAAAACCAATCAAATGCCTAAAATGTGTATAGAATCATGTAATATAATCAAAACCGAGTCAAAAAATAATTACCCCAATCTATGTGGTGATAATTCTCTCCAAAATCGCCCAAAACCTAAGCTCCAAATCTCCAAATGTGATAAAAGTGAACAAGCCTCAGACTAAATATAACCTGCCAACTAAGTCGCATATACGACTGAAGACCCGCTTCCGCGGACGCGCATATGCTCACTCAACCCCCTCATGCGAAAACGCCCCAATTCAGCACCTGGCACATTTGCAACAACAAATCCGCTTCTGCTTCAGGGGGGCGCTCTTGCGTATGTGCAGATGCGACAAGGTCCCCGTACATTTGACCTTCTCATCCTCCAACCCATATTCATTTTTGCGATAAAATGTCTGCATCTGTGGACTCGTATCTACGCCCAAACTTCCACAGATGCAGAAACAACAGCACCAGAAAGTTTTTCAATAGTGCAACATTAGAAAAAATGATCTGAAACTACCCCGAAACTCCAATGACCCTCTCGGGACCCCGTTCGAACATGCCAACAAGTCCCAAAACATAACACAGTCCTACTCGAGGCCCTAAATCGCATATAATAAAANAAAAAATGATCTGAAACCACCCCGAAACTCCAATGACCCTCTCGAGACCCCGTTCGAACATGCCAACAAGTCCCAAAACATAACACAGTCCTACTCGAGTCCCTAAATCACATATAAGAAAATCGACAACACGAATCATACCCCAAATCAAACTCAATGAACTTTTGAGTTTTCAACTTCCAAAACTCGTACCGAACCACATCAAATCAACTCGAAATGACGATAAATTTTGCACACAAGTTCCAAATGACATAACAAACGTACCCACTCTTAGAACAATAATCTGAACGTAATAACATCAAAGTCAACTCTCGGTTAAAGCTATTAACTTTCCAAACCTTCAAATTGCCAACTTTACCCAAATATAACCGAAACCTTCTAGAAGTATCCAAATGCAAATCCGGGCATGCACCCCCATCCAAAATAACCATTCGGACCTAACGGAACCATCAAAAACCTAATCCAAGGTCAAATAAACAAAGGTCAAACTTGGTCAACACTTCAAACTTAAAGCTTCCAAATTGAGAATCATTTTTCCAAATCAATCTTGAATCACTCAAATATCAAAACTGACCATACACGTAAGTCATAATACATCATGTGAAGCTATTCAAGACCTCAAACAATCGAATGGAATGTAAATGCTCAAAATGACCGGTCGGGTCGTTACACTTGGTGACTTCGCATTTGCGAAGTGTTGGTTGCATTTACGAAATTCTCTAGGCTGGGTAGACTTCGTATTTGCGATCCCCGAGTCTTATTTGTGGAGGTCGCATTTGCGAACCTCTGGTCACAAATACGAGATCTGTAACTAGGTTAATAGATGAATTTCAGGACTTGGTTGGAGGCGATGTTTGAAGGGGATTTTCACACATAGCTATTGGGTAATTGTCTTTCACTCAATTTTGATAGTAAAACTAGATTTCTAATTTATTTTTAACATCAAATCATTAAATATGAAGGGAAGTTTTCATTTTATTTTAAAAAATAAAAAAATTGAGATTTGAGAGTATATTGGGACTCAATTTTGAAAACCAATCACATATTTGAACTCGTGGGGTTATGGGTGGTTAAGATCTACCCCCTCGACTCAAGTATGGAACCGGGTGGGCTCGAGGTTGATTTTTGTTGACTTTATGTGGATTGGTTAAAGACTGGGTCTTTATTATTTGGAATTATTTCCTTTAGCATTGTTTGATATTATTGAGCCATGTTTTTTATATATGCGAGCCGAGCAGAGGTTAATTTTTTAAGAAAAAGTATTTTTGGAGTATTGAATTGGAATTTTTGAGGTAAGTGTCCCGCCTAACCTCTTGTGGGAGAATACTTCATAGGAGTTTGTGATATGTGAAAAATGACGTGTACACAAGGCGACGAGTATGTAAATGGATGCATGTGTGGTTTGCGACCGAATTACACCCTTAGGCTATTAATATGCCTTAATATGGAGATGTATTCTATATGAAAAATGCTTAACCTCTTTATGACTACATGATGATGATCACTATGTTTGACTTAGCTATAGTCGTACTTTATTGTTCAAAACTTATCCGGACTTTTATGCCATTATAATGTCTTGGTGCACTTTGCTATTAAGATTTGAATCTTATGTCTTGATGAAACTTTGGATATTGTTATTTTTGTGATATTGTGGCATATGTTGTACAAATTGATTGATATTGTGTGGAGTATAAGGGAGGGTCGTGAAATACGCATGCTACGACATAAGGGGGGCATTTTATTGTGATGCGCATATCGCGAGATAAGGGTGGCTTGTGCGCGTGCGGTGACATTATGATGCGCATACGGTGAAACAAGCGTGGTATTGTTTATTATGTTATGTGATGATTCAGGAGTGCATTTATTGTTTTTGGTTTTGTGGGCAACATGGTTGATATTTCAATTCTTACATGTTTCTTGAAATATTCTATATAGTAGTTTAATGAGTTGTTAGTTGAGTTAACATGCTATTACATGCCCCATTTATTGATGATTTCTTGACTAAAATGAGTTTTTTTATATTGAGTTTTTCTCACATGCTCTATGAGATGGTTGACATGTTCTTCTTTACATATATTTTTTTCCAATTAATAATATACTGCACATGTTAATTGACTAGTGAGTATCATGACTTGAACCTCATCACTACTCCATCGAGGTTAGTCTTGATGTTTACTGGGTACCAACAGTGGTATTGTAATGACCTGGCGGGTCATTTTGAGAATTATTGTCATGCTTCGAACTTGGGGAGCATGACCGGTGCTCAACCAAGTGAACCCAGTCGAGAAAGCCTACGTTACCTCAACCTCTTATCATAACTCATGCACGATTTACCAAAACATAATTAGATCTTGACTTTTCCCATAAATAATTTTTTCTTTTTCTCTTGTGATGGGTACATAGCTTCATAAATATCTGTGAATATAAATATATGAGGAAAGTCAAAACTTAAGTACATTACCCACAATGTACACAGGGCTTCTCTGACAATAGATACCTAAGTACATAAAGCCAAGTAGACTCGAATACCCACTGGGACGGTAGCCGGCTCACCATAATCTATTGTGAAGAAGATCCCTATCAAAGATCCATATCATCCTATAGAAGTATATCTGCATCCATTAAAAAATGCAGCGCCCCGGGGAAAAGGGACATGAGTACATGTGGAATAGTTCTCGCATGTAAGGCAAATAGGACAATATATGAAATTATGATAACTCAAATAAGAGGCATATGAAGTGCATTAAAAAGTATGAAACATCCCATAGATTCATATTTCAAGTCTCGTTATGCTTACATAATTTTAGACTTCTTTTAGGATTAAATGTGCCATATGAACTATGCGTGGAATACATAATATAAGGCAATTGAAACAACATGTACAAACAAGGCCAATGAAAGTTGCACCTATTGTCTGCTTTTATGTGGTAGCAGAATCAATAGTGTTCACATATCATACTATACACCTATGTGTCTCATAGACCATCCACAGTAACACCAACACAAACACCTATGCATTTCATAGACCTTCCATAGTATCACCTATATAATACACCTGTGCGTTTGATAAGCCATCCATAATATCTCCTATACAATATACCTGTGCATTTCATAGAGTGTTCAAAGTGTTTACTTACACAATACACCCATGTGTTTCATAGACCATTCATAGTGTTTACTTACACAATACACCTATGCATTTCATAGACCGTTCACAGTGTTTACTTACACAATACACATGTGCGTTTCATAGACCGTTCACAGTGTTTACTTACACAATACACATGTGTGTTTCATAGACCGTTCATCGTATCACCTATACAATACACCTGTGCATTTCATAGTCCATTCACAACGTTTACTTACACAATACACATGTGCATTTCATAGACCGTTCATAGTGTTTAATTACACAATACACCTATGCGTTTCATAGGCCGTTCATAGGACTTACATGCGTTTCATCGACCGTTCATAGGATTTACATACACAATACACCTATGTGCTTCATAGACCTTTCATAAGATTTACATACACAATACACCTATACATTTCATAGACTCTTCATAGGATTTACATACACAATACACTTATGCATTTCATAGACTGTTCATAAGACTTACAGGCACAATACACTTATGCATTTCGTAGACCGTTCATAGGACTTACATGCATAATACCTATATGTTTCATAGACCGTTAATAAGAGTTACATACGCAATACACCTACATGTTTCATAGACCGTTTATAAGACTTACATGCACAATACACCTATGAGTTGCATAGACCGGTCATAGGATCATAACACATCATTATGCACATGCCCATATATAAACCCAAAGTGACATGACTAGCGCTACATTTTAGGTTGTAAGTTCCCGGATCATTGGAACACTTCATATTCATATTTATGCTCATCATGGAGAAATACACCTCTTCATATTAGCACATGTATGGTAAATCAATAAGTCAATTTCAATGGCACATGGCCCAAATACATTTTCCAGAAGAGTTATCGACACTTAGCATAGGATATCGCTCTTCTACTTCATTATATACTCCCTTGTCATCTTATGGTCATTAGATAAGTTCATGATTATCTAATGATTGAAACCATTGGGACATACAACACCTCGTAATTCTCATTTTGGCAAACGACCACATTTTATATTCATTCTATCGCTAACTTGTACTTTCCATGGGTGATCACAGGACATCAATAACATTTAAAATATTTTGGAGCACCATAGCCTCGCCTCATGAGGGTGTAGGAGCTTTTAACACATTGGAAACATAAGTACAAATACGTTTATCTCCTAACCTTTCACACTATATATCACTTGACAATTACTTTCAACTACTTACAACATTATTATTTCATTGGCTCCCTTGGCCATACATATTATTCTTCATTCATGGAACTGTGGTCGTATATCATATTCCTGACTTTCATTTCTTTACTTTCAAGGATTATCATTATAAACATCATCATATAGAAAACTCTTGAAATACCTTTCCCCAAAAGGGCAATATACAATTTCATCTCACGAATATGTAAGAACTCAAAACATATTGGAAATACCTACCAAGCATAACATTAGTTAGAACAACCATATCTGGACATGACTTTAGTACATAAGCTTTTGGATTATTCTATTTTCGGTGTAAATTTGGAATAGTTGAAACAAGGCTCATTTCATAATATTTCACACATCATTTCATTTCATTGGCGCTATTGTCCACAAGTATAACTTTCATTCTTGGCACATTGTCCACACTTTATATCCCCCACTCACTAGTTTCACTTTCAAGCATCTTTATAGATTATCGACAACAAAGAATCTCTAATCACAACTTTTAGTACACCTATAAGAAATTAAGAGTCTTAAGCACAGGTGTGGGATGATACACCTGGGATCTACTACATGGACCTAACTATATGTTACGGGTACGGATTGAGGGGTCATATTCAGAGGGAGTGTCATTCATCCCGCCAGGGTGCGGGAAGGGGCACGACACAACCATCTAGTTCTGTAGCTGCTACATCTTCAGCACCACCTCCAGCTCGAGGCACTCCAGCACCAGTAGGGCGTGGTGCAGCTAGGGGTGGTGCACAAAGTTGAGGATGACTCAGCTGTTTTTATGCTATGAGTGGTCGCCAAAATGCAAAGGCTTCTCCAAATGTTGTCACAGGTATACTGACTGTCCAATCTCATGATGTATATGCTCTTATTGATCCCGGTTCCACCTTGACCTATGTTACCCCTTATGTTGCTATGGAATTTGGGATAGAACCGGAATACCTTCCTGAGTCGTTCTCTGTATCTACTCCGGTTGGCGAGTCTATTATGGCTGCACGGGTTTATAGGGGTTGTGTTATCACGGTGCGTGGTCGGGACACCGTGGATGATCTCATTGAATTGGGAATGGTAGATCTTGATGTAATTATGAGAATAGATTGGCTTTATTCATGTTCTGCCAAGCTCGATTCCCGAACTAGAACTGTGAGGTTTGAATTTCCAAATGATTCAGTTGTTGAATGGAAGGGGGATAATGCGATGCAAAAAGGTAGGTTTATTTCTTACCTTAAGGCCAGGAAGATGATTAACAAGGGTGTATCTATCATTTGGTCCGGGTTACGGACACCCATACTGAGGCACCTACACTCGAGTTTGTGCCAATGGTGAATGAATTTTCGGAAGTCTTTCTTGATGAGCTCCCTAAGATTCCACCAGAAAGGGAGATTGATTTTAGGATTGATTTGATACCAGGCATGCAGCCTGTATTTATTCCACCCTATAGGATGGCACCAACATAATTGAAGGAGCTAAAGGAACAATTGAAGGATTTCTTAGAGAAGGGTTTCATCCGACTAAGTGTGTCGCCATGGGTACACCAGTTCTCTTTGTGAGGAAGAAAGATGGATCACTGAGGTTGTGTATTGACTACCGGCAGCTCACAAAATTCACAATCAAAAACAAGTAACCATTACCAAGAATAGATGATTTGTTTGATCAGTTATAGGGTGCTAGGTACTTCTCCAAAATTGATTTATGGTGTGGGTACCGCCAATTGAAGATTAGGGAGCAGGATATTCCGAAAATAGCTTCCAAGACCCGGTATGGGCACTTTGAATTTCTGGTAATGTCTTTTGGGTTAACAAATGCCCCGACGGCTTTTATGGATCTTATGAATTGGGTTTTCTTTTCTCGATTCCTTTTTGATAGTGTTCATTGATGATATTCTTGTGTATTCATAAGGTCGAGAGGACCATGCCGATCATCTTAGGGCAGTTTTGCAGACTCTTCATCAGCACCAATTATACACAAAATTGTAAAAATATGAATTGTGGCTCCAATCTGTCACACTCTCTGGTCATGTTGTCTCCAAAGAAGGAATTAAGGTTTATCCTGAAAAGATCGCAGCGGTGAAGAATTGGCCTAGACCTACAACACCAACCGAGGTTCGCAGTTTCTTTGGCTTCGCAGGGTATTACAGGATGTTTGTGGAGGAATTCTCTACTCTTGCCTCTCCGTTGAATTAATTGACTCAGAAGGCGGTTAAGTTCCAATGGTCTGATGCTTGTAAAGGGATCTTCTAGGAGTTGAAATCAAGTTTGACTATGGCGCCGTTGTTGACCGGTACAAATGGATTTGTGGTACATTGTGATGCTTTAAGAACTGGGCTTGGGTGTGTGTTAATGCAACATGACAAGGTTATAGCATATGCTTCTAGGAAACTCAAGAATCATGAAAAGAATTATCCAACACATGACTTAGAACTCACGGCGGTGGTTTTTGCATTGCAGATTTGGCGTCATTATCCGTATGGGGTCCATGTTGATGTATTCATGGACCACAAGAGTCTTCAAAATATTTTCAAACAAAAGGAGATGAATTTGAGGAAAAGATTATGGCTTGAGTTACTCAAGGATTACGACATCGATATTCTATATCACCCGGGGAAAGCCAATGTTGTGGCAGATGCTCTTAGCCAGAAATCTATGGGTAGTTTGGCTCAATTGGAGGCATGTCAAAGGCCGTTGGCCAAGGAATTTCATCGATTGGCTAGTTTGGGAGTTCGTCTTGCGGACTCTAATGAAGGAGGGATAATTGTACAAAATAGGGCTGAATCATCGCTTGTTGTTGAAGTCAAAGAGAAGCAATACAACGATCCGTTTTTGATGCAATTGAAGGAGGGGATTCAAAAACATAAAACTATGGCTTTTACTCTTGGCATGGATGATGGAAGACTAAGGTACCCAGGGCGGCTATGTATTCCAAATATAGATTATCTCCGGGAAAGAATCATGATCGAGGCTCACACATCTAAGTATTCCCTGCACCCAGGTTCTACGAAGATGTATCATGATCTAAAGGTTCTACTAAGGTACACAGGGCGGCTATTGGTGGAATGACATGAAAAGGAATATGGCGGACATTGTGGCAAGGTGTCCGAATTGTCAGCAAGTAAAGGCCGAACACCAACAGCCTGGTGGTTGGCACAAAACATAGAAATTCCAATATGGAAGTAGGAAATGATTAATATGGATTTTGTGGTAGGATTACCATGCACTTCACGCAAGTTCGACTCAATTTGGTTGATTGTGGATTGGCTCACGGAATCAGCAAATTTCTTGCCACTGCAATCTACCGACTGAGCGGAATAATATGCTCAGTTATACATCAAGGAAATGGTCAGGCTGCATGGCACTCCAGTTTCTATCATTTCTGATCGAGGGGCTCAGTTCACGGCAAAATTTTGGAAGATATTTCTGCAAGGTTTGGGTACTCAGATGAATCTTAGTACAACCTTCCATCCACAGACCGACGGGAAAGCTAAGCGGACTATTCAGAAGCTTGAGGACATGTTGCGTACTTGTATTCAGATGGCACCATTTGAGGCATTATATGGTCGGAGATGTAGATCTCCCATTGGGTGGTTCAAAATTAGGGAAGCAGAGTTGATAGGGCCAGACCTTGTGCATAAGGATATCGAAGTCCTATTCGGATGTTTGTCGTAGGGATTTGGAGTTCAAAGAAGATTATTAGGTATTCTTTAAACCTTCCCCCATGAAACGTGTAATGCGATTTGGTAAGAAAGTAAAATTGAGTATGAGGTATGTCAGACCGTATAGAATCATTTAGAGGATCGGTGAGGTGGCGTACAAGCTTGAGCTACCACCTGAGATGTCATTAGTGCACCCGATATTCCCTGTGTCTATGTTGAAGAAGGTAGTTGGAGATCCGTCAGCTATTGTGCCGGTTGAGGCCATTGAGGTTAATGAAGAAGTATCATATGAAGAAATTCCAGTTGTCATTCTTGATAGGCAAGTCCAGAAGTTGAGAAATAAAGACATTGCCTCCGTGAAAGTGCTATGGCGGAACCAACAGGTTGAAGGGGCTACTTGGGATGCCGATGAGGAAATTAAGAAAAAGTATCCTTATTTGTTTGAATATCCATGTATTTATAAAGTTGTAATTTATGAAAATTCTAAGAGTTACTTTCTATGAATTATGTACCATTTGTACAATTGACGTGAAGGGTGTTCCCTTCTCGTAATATAATGTATGTGAGGCCACAATTGGTGTTGTTATGAGTTATGCTACTTCAGTGGTTTGTGAATATGTTTTAAGGATGTGTTTCTAGGGCTCTCTGACAGGTGGATAGGCCTAGTTATAAGGGAAACTCTGGAAAAATATTTGGAAATATAGGGAGTTAGTCAAATTTGGGGTTGATGGTGTGTGGTATGAAAACTGAGTTTCATAAGATGCTAATAGTGAACCTTGACCCTCATTCGAGGACGAATGATCTTAAGTGGGGGAGGATGTAAGGCCCCGTGAAACATTTCCTACAAATCGGGGTTCTATTATACCAGGGTAGGGGTAGAGGTTAACAATAGTAGAAAATCTTCATGGCGAGCTTGTGAGCCGCGGTTCGGACTTTTTGGATTGAACAGTGCGCTGGGAGTTGAAGAAAAATGTTGGGCAGAAGTAGGCATTTCTGTGGCCCACCCTTCTTCGGCCCATCAATTCTTGCTCAATCATTGAGGATTAGTAAAGGAAGTCTACATCCTAAAGGTAAGAATCTATGTCCTAGCTCTCAAATTCAAAGTTTACATGTATTCTAGATGTATGTGGGAAGGTTGTGAGCTAAAAATGGTAGAGAATGGGTCGGGAAATGATGGAATCTTCCACAAAAGGGCCTTAAAATATTGATGCACACCTAGTGTTTGATAATATGCTCAAATGAGCTAGAATCATGAACATCTTCCTAATCTTTGTCCAACTTGTTATATTTCGAAAATAGATCGAAGTGCTAAGAATTGCGGAACATTTTAAAGTTTAAAGGAATCTTAATTGAGGTATGTTAGATAAACCCCCTTCTTCTTAGAGCTGAATCCCACGGTGTAACCCTGTGCCATTTTCCTAAATCCTTTCTGTACAGGCAACTGAAAGCAACAATAGCGTGTCAGTGGCGAAATGGCCACAGCGCCTCCATCCACCGGTGAAAAACCGTCGGACCACCACAAAAAGATATGTCCTACAAATATGAACCCCCTTCCCCAACAAACCCTATTCCAAAATAACACCCCAGTTGTGACAGATCTCCAAAAAGGAGCAGGGATCGCTGTTCAAAATAATCGCCTGGGAGCCTCTGAAATTTCCCAAGAAAGTTCTGGGCCAAATTGCAAAATTCCAAGCCGTGTAACCGCTTCTCCATCATCAGGCGCACCTCTGCACCAAATGTCAGGCATTTCCACCATAGGAATCATCGTCTCCGATGAGTTGTAGATTTTTGGGGTAACAGAAATGGCTGTCGATACTGTTCCAAGGGTCCAAATGAGGAAAACTCAATACCAATCTGATCGTTTTGATGAGGATGATCTGATTGCACCTCCAATTTCACATGGGTGTCAGTCACAAGCTCCAATTTTGGAATCAAAGATCCCTGGCAGCATGAACACTCCCGATGTTCGACAAAAGGACAAATCCAATTTTGGCCCAAATTGCAATCAATTGGCTATTGAAATTTATCTCCAACACCTAAGGACCATGCAAGTAAAGTTTCAGACCAATCCATCATTGCATTCAATCATCATGATCAGCTCAAGAACCTAGAAATGCACCAGTTGGCCGCTGATGGCGTTCCGACAATCCAAAATGGCCAAGACCAATGCCAAATTGTTTGTTATGCTCAGGACATTGATACTGATCAATCCAATTGCCTCAACAATGTTTCAATCGATACAACAATCCAAAAAAGACTCCCAACACACTTAACTATCACAGGTGTTCGACGAAATGCGCGAGAGAGTTCTGAAGCTAATTTGATCGAGCCTGATGTTTCCCAAATACCACAATGTGATATTGAAGGTAATCAGCAAAGAAAATTTAAACTACACTTCCTCCAAAGGGATGATCATACCCTTTTTGCCACTCAGTCTTCCATGTTGGTTGAGCCATGTGCCCCTGTTGTACCTGTGGCCCCTATTGAGCAAAACCACAATGAAATCCCTGCAGCTAATGTGCAAAATACCCCCACTACATCCCCCTTGCAATCCCATGATCCTAAAGAGAAAGGTGTGATGGTACTTGTTGAGTTGCAAGGCCAAAGAAGTGGTGAGCCAAAGTCCCAACCTAGCCAACAACAGTCAAATAAACATGCCCCAACCTCTACAAATAACCACCCTAAGATCTTAGCAAACTTTGACAAACATAGCAAGAAGATCCCCCCAACAGAACCAAACCACCCAACCAACAGTTACTACTTCATCCAGCTCAGATGCCAACAAAGAAAACCCCCAGCCTGCTGGAACAAAAGAACAACCCAAAAAGAACCCCAACAATTCTGAACCACCCACACATACAGTCACCCATTCATACGCTACAAAGATAAGAGCAAGATTTGAAGTAGAAAGAGAACCAATGTCTTTCATCCGCCCCTCCCCCCCCCCCCCC
>AWOL01S0042108.1:8430-54856 GCA_000715115.1 Nicotiana otophora | reverse complement strand
TATATATATTTATGAAAAAATATAAAAATATAAGTCTTATAATTAGAATTATGATGAGAAAAGTCGTACATATACACATAACTAAAATCATAATAAATAAATAGTCATAACGGAAATATACTAAACAAAAACAAACTTCAAGCGATATCGTAAAAATATATATACTAATTAAATTTCTCATGTAGAAAATTTAGTTAATAAATAGAACTCATAATTCCATAATGGAAAATATAAAAATATAAAGATACTATTAGGATATTATACATAGGATAATTATATTATATATATAACACAAATTAATAATTACTAAAAATATTGGTGGGACTTTTATAAAAAAAATTATAAAAGGCTTATCTCTTAATACTTTTGATGAATTTAAAATAATAATTTAATAAAAAAATATTACATTATTTAAAATTTCAATAAAAAATAAAATGAGAAAATAATTAAATATTATAATAGAAAAGAGTGTACGAAAAAAAGGGGATAAAGATAATTTTATGATATTTGTATTTTAATTAATTAATAAATAATAAATAAATAATACTCAAGAAATTTATTGATAAATTTAGACAATTGAAGAATTTTGAACAGTATAACATAAGTTTAAAAAAATAAAAATATTTTCATAGTAAGAAAATATATATCTATATTATATTAATAGAGAAGTAGCATCAAAATATTAAGCCAATTGTAAAGTTAATAAAAAGTCATATTAATAAATGTATAGTACTGAATACTTGCTAATTTAATAATAATAAAGAATAAATAAGGAACAAATAATTTATTTGATTACTATATAATGTGTATCCTTTGATTTTGTATAGATTTTGTTATATTTCTGTACACTATTTTAAATAATAAAATAACAATTAATATTTATTAAAATAATAAGATATATTAGATTATAATTTTATATAATTAATATTTTGTCAAATTATTCGTGCATCGTTTGAGTTCTAACACTCCTATAGTAGAATTATCCAAGATACTTCTTTTAATAAGTTGATTCACATATGATTTTTGTACTGGATCTAATAATTACCATAATAACACTCAATTCTTTTAGTAGGTTGATTCACTATTTTCTTTTAACCAGTTTGTCCCGCCGTATATATGAGTATGAGTGTTGGGCTCCTGGTTTTGGCTCTCCCTTTTGGGATTTTCGGATCGCAATTTCTGATTCTTGATGAATAACAGAGGAACAAAATAAATAGTATGAAGATCTGGCCACTTTGGTCCCTCAAGTGTTTAAATGTTTCAGTTTAGTTCTTATATCACTTTCGGTTTAAGTTGCAGTTAGCCAGTTACCAACTGCAACTCCTATATTTATGATGATTTTCCTCTTTTTTTTCCCCTCACTTTTCATTTGTTTTGGACAATTTTATTAGTTAGATATAATTTGTTTTTTCAATTTTTTTATAATTCTATAACTGAAAATTACTTAGAAAAAAAAACAGTTTCTCCTATAACTTTATAATTTATAATACATTGGTTTCTTGACACATGCGAGTATTGTTCTATTATTTTTGTGATCTATGCGTAATCTCTTGATTTTCTTGCAAGATTATGAATATTTTGACTTTTGAATAATCCTCATGTTAGAGGCATGTGACTATTTGTAACTTCTATAGTCTTGTTCTACCTTATGTTACTTTTTTCTTTGTATCATTCCTCAGTCCACTTTAATTAATTTTTTTTGGCTTTTTTTCTTACATATATTGAAGAATTAATATTTTAGTATTGAATAATAATAAAATTAATATATTAATCTTAATTTATTCATTAAAAATATAATAAATACTTTTAGACTCTTTACTCTAAGGATAATTTTGAAAAAAAGATATTAATTCTTTTTTAATATTTTAAAAAAAATAAATATTATGAATCATAAAAAAATTAAAAAATTAATTAAAGTGGAAGATAAAAACTTTTTCTTTAACAAAGAACATGCATTTGGTTCAAATCTCAATGAGCTACCACAAGCTAGTCCGTACAAAGGTTTTAGTTCCCACACGAAACTTTCTCGAAAACCTCACATCTTTATTTAGAAAAGAAATGTGAGATTTAACCCAAAAAAGATACACAAAAGCTAAAGAACAATATTAGGAGTCAGTTGGTCCACTCCATTGAAATACTAATACTGAACATTAAGTTATATGATAATTTATTATTTTTTATGCGAGATAAAATATAAAAAAATTATATAGCATTAGCAATGTAGGAATTGAATAATTTTAAGACAAAATACTTTTGTTAAGTAAACAGTTTATGTATAATAATTTATTCATACTTGCATCACAATAAAACAATTCTTTCATTACAAATTAATTTATCCCTTAAATAATTGACGTATTAAAATTTTCACATAATTAGCCTCAACTAATAATAAATGAGAATTAAACGGGCGAAGTGCAATAGTAGCAAAATATTTGGAGTACAAAGAATATCTCAAGTTTCAGCTTACTTACCAGACCCTCCTTTACCATAAAATAAGAACTACCTCTGCTACTTCCCCACCTATACTTTCCACTCCAACCTTCAAATTCTGCATTTTCTTGCACCCTTTACCTTACATTTTTCTGGGTATTCAATCAAAATCCAAGCTTTATCTTAAAAAGACCACATTCCTCTGTATGTTATTACAGTGCTGAGGAGGTTAAAAATGGGTAAGAAAAGCTGGATTTTGTGGGTTGTGACTCTGCTGCTATGTTGGAGCAAGATTGCAATGGCTAAAAAGCACATGAAGTACAAGGACCCAAAACAACCAGTTGAGGTTAGAGTTAAAGATCTTCTCGGTAGAATGACTCTTGCAGAAAAGATTGGTCAGATGACTCAGATTGATAGGTCTAGTGCTACAATCAAAATCATGAAAGATTACTATATTGGTAACTTTTCAAATCTCTGTCGCATTACTCCCTCCGTTCCAATTTATGTTACATAGTTTGAATTGGCACATAGTTTTAAAACTTTTAAAACTTGTGCTTTTAAACATGATGTGCGGTTATATAACTTTTGAAACTTGTGACTTAAACATGTCATAACATTTGCGTCGCTATAAAAGATTGTCGCCGCGAAAGATTCTCATTAAAGGTAAAATAGTAAGTGCAAAGTTAATTGTAACCAAATTTATAAGTGTGCCATTCTTTTTTGAGTAGACTAGTAAGGAAAATGTATCACATAAATTGAACGAGTAAGTATCATTTCCATGTTTGTATATTTCTTTCCGCTATATATTTTGTTTCTTTTGCATCTAATTTTTGTTGTATAGCCGGTTTGTACTGTTAGTTTCTGGAGATTCTAAATATTGTCGAAGATTGTTTTGAGAGCTTGAAGTATATAGTAGTAGTAGTATCATTTGCATTTTTTTTTTGCATTTTGTTTTCTTTGTAGTTGCTGTGTGTTACTTTTCTTATATATTTGATAATGTCAGGTTGAAGTAGATTCTTATGAGAATTTGAGTTTAATCACTATGAAATACATTAGTATAATTTCACATCCGTATTTTGGATAAGGAACATTTCACATCCATATAATTGTATACTTTACATATTTTTCTAGTTTTTTTGCTTTTCTTTGCATCTCTTGATGATGATAAGTTACTAGCAGTTACTTTCTTTGAGATTCAGTTTAATAGTCGGAGATTTGATTATTCCAGCTTAATAGTTGTGAGTATACATGGTTACTCCAGCATTTTTTGACAATTCAACTACAAGATCAGGAACTGCAAAATTGATGGAATAAGAATTAAGTAGAAAGAGTATGCGAAAGAGCTGAAATGAATAGAGCAATAAGGGAAATTGAGCTAAAGTTAGATCCTTTTCAGTTTTCACTGATTCAGTTTCTTCATTGAAATTTGAATTATCCAGAGTACGCTAAAGGCTGTCGATGGAGTTTGGAAGCATGTTTTCAACATCTTTTTGTTATACCTCAGTCTTGGCTTTTATTGATTAATGATTAGGACCTTTTGAAAAATGAAACTATGGAACTGAAAGAAATGATTATTAAGTGCAAAACCAGTGATCGGAAAAATGATTATATGTGCAAATCAACTGCAAACAACATTTATTTTACAATTGTTTACTTATATTCAGATTCTGATATGATAGATGTTATGAAGCAGTAATTAACAACAAAGCATGAACTCCAGGAATATCTTTTAAGAACCAAGTAATTACTTACATCTTCTAAATAACCCATTGTCAAAATAAACTAGGAAATAGACTGGATTATATTTACCTTTTTTGAGATGAAAGATGGATTATATTTACCTGTGTATAAACATTTAGATGTAGGGGGTCAAATCCCAATCAAAGGCTCTCCCACTTTTGCTTAACATATCATGTGGGCTCGACATACAGATAATTGAAATTTTTGTTCGATTATTCTAATTTAGGGAGTGTATTAAGTGGTGGGGGAAGTGAGCCACTTCCGAAAGCTAGTGCTGCAGATTGGGTTAATATGGTGAATGACTACCAAAATGGTTCTATGTCAACTCGCCTTGGGATTCCTATGATATATGGGATTGATGCCATTCATGGACACAACAATGTTTTCAATGCCACCATATTTCCACATAATGTTGGGCTTGGAGCTGCTAGGTAATGATATTTTACATGTATGTTTTCTTTAAGTGCAACATTCTTTGTTGAGTGTTGACAGATCAAAGTTATAATTTCAAGCTTCATTTCTCTTTTCTTGAAAAAGTTTAATAATTTCATTTGGGAAAATAACATTGGGATCAGCCATTTATTGGCCGTTAATAGACAGTTCTGCTAAATGGCATCACTTTTCAAGATATATCGCAATTCATATAACTTAAGCCCAGTAACTGTGTCTCATATGTAAATTGTATCTTGGAACTATGAATGTATTGTATGTTCAAAAGCTTTTTCTGATATCATCTACGATCATTTTTGCATTTTTGGAAATGTTTCCCAGTTCAAGGTGACATGATGTTGGCCTTATCCTTTTGCTTTCTAAAAAAGAAGATGTTGGTCTTATCTGAACATTCTGCCGAATATCTATTCTTCAGGGACCCTGAACTCATGCGAAGGATTGGTGCTGCTACTGCTCTTGAAGTCAGAGCTACAGGGATTCCTTATGCATTTGCTCCTTGCATCGCTGTAGGTGATATCATCAGATTCCTAATTTATCTTGTCACAATTAATGGCATTCTTTTTTATTTCATATTGTAAACTTTCAAGTTTTTCTTTAAACCTCTGCGGGCAGGTTTGCAGAGATCCTAGGTGGGGCCGCTGTTATGAAAGTTATAGTGAAGATCCCAAGATTGTTCAAGAAATGACAGATATTATAATTGGGTTACAAGGCGAAATTCCTAATGAATCGAGGAAGGGCATACCTTATGTTGCTGGAAAGTATGGAAACTTTGAAGGCAATGCCATACGTATTGTTTCATATTCTGCTCTTTGAAAGTTAGAACTTATATATACGGCCAATTTCCTCATCATTCTGCAAAGAATTGTCCAACCTAAGTTAATGGGAACCTTGACTGCTATTTAGTTTGCTTGTTCTCACTAGGGTGCAATGAGGTCCAATATAAGATGCTTTATACTAATGTTGTTTTCCATTTTAGTAAGCCTATTTTTGTAGTTATTCTCAATTATTTGACGAGCCTTTTGTGAATCAGTTAAGATCTTATACTTACATTTTGGTATTGGTTCCTGGGTAATTAAATTCTAAGTTCCTATGAATTTATCTGCCTGTGAAAGGATTGCCCTTGAGTAATAATCCACCAACTATGCTGATTTTCAGGAATAAGGTGGCTGCTTGTGCAAAGCACTTTGTCGGCGATGGGGGCACAACTAAGGGTATTAATGAGAATAACACCGTGACTAACATGCATGAGTTACTAAGTATCCACATGCCCGCCTACGACGACTCAATTATCAAAGGTGTTGCTACAGTAATGGCTTCTTATTCTAGCTGGAATGGCCAAAAGATGCATGCAAACCATGAACTAGTTACTGGTTTTCTCAAGGGTACACTCAAGTTCAAGGTAATGTTCTAAAAATGACATGAAATTAAATAAACCTCAGTGGTCAATTCGGAAGCTTGCAGACCCTTCGTCTGAAAAATATGGAATGGAGGCGGCTAGTTATTTTTCACATTGGAAGTACAGAAATGTGGAACTAACATCCTCCAAAATATAGTTTTGATATTTAATGTGTTTGCTCATGCCTACTATGTTGTATCACTTATAGTTGCACCATTTGAAGGTGATATTACTGATTGGTGTTGATAATCTACCAGGGTTTTGTCATTTCAGATTGGGAAGGTATTGACAGGATTACCTCTCCACCTCATGCCAACTACACTTATTCAGTTGAGAGTAGCATTCTAGCTGGAATAGACATGGTAAGATCTTTTTAGTGTCAACATTCAGCTAAATTCTGAAAACTGCTATTAGTACTTCGAGAGCTGGAGCAAATTAATATTCAGCTGCATTGTGTTTGAGAAATTTTAAGGGTTCAATCTAAATCAGGAATATTTTCAAATTGGTCATTTGCAGGTTATGGTCCCATATAATTTCACCGAGTTTATCAATGATCTCACTTACCTTGTCAAGAATAATTTTATCCCAATGGCTCGTATTGATGATGCAGTGGAGAGGATTTTGTTAGTTAAATTTACCATGGGACTTTTTGAGAACCCCTACACTGATTTCAGCCTCATCAAAGAGGTCGGGAGCCAGGTAGGTCACTAACACGTGATACTTTACATTTCAGGCCTCATTTACTCAGTGCATGTGTCCGTAGTTTGAGGTATACCTTTTAAATGTTTGAATTGTGAAATTCAGCTTTTGTGGTTGTAATAACCCCTGGTTTACGATCAGGAACACAGGAACTTAGCAAGGGAAGCTGTGCGGAAATCTCTCGTACTGCTGAAGAATGGGAAAACTGCTAATGACCCATTGCTACCTCTTCCTAAGAAAGCGTCTAAAATTTTGGTTGCTGGTAGCCACGCTGATAACTTAGGTTTTCAATGTGGCGGATGGACTATTGCGTGGCAGGGGTTTAGTGGTAATGACGATACAGGAGGTATTATCAATCTATATCTTCTGATGCATTTCATAAGACCACTAATAATACATTTAACGACTTCCTGGGAATAGAAAATTCAAAAAATACTTGACCTTATAATTTCTTGAATAAGCTCCCCACACCCACTCTAACATGACAATGAAAAAGACATGCAGACTGAGTATAGAAGTTGCTCTCATAATTTAATTGTATTGTGCAAAAAATCATTTGGAAAAATGTTATAGACTCTAAAGTTTGGTGGTTATTGGAAACTGCAGCAGACTAAGTAAGTAATGTCGGTAATGCCAAATAACCATTTGCTATTGTCAGTCGACTAGTGTTGAGAGATGGCTGAACAGAATTATCTTCATTTACAGGGACTACCATCCTTGGTGCAATAAAGTCTGCAGTAGATGCAGGAACAGAAGTCACCTATGTTGAGAATCCCGACAGCAAGTATGCTAGTTCTGGTGGCTTTGACTATGCTATTGTGGTTGTTGGCGAGCATCCTTATGCTGAGACGGCAGGAGACAGTCCTACTCTCACAATAGCAGATCCTGGGCCTGATGTCATTAACCATGTTTGCCCGTCCGTGAAGTGTGTTGTAATCATCATATCTGGTCGACCGCTCGTGATTGAACCATATCTACCGTCAATTGATGCACTTGTAGCAGCCTGGTTACCTGGTAGTGAAGGACAAGGTATCACTGATCTTCTTTTTGGGGACTATGGATTTACTGGAAAACTTCCAAGAACATGGTTCAAAACTGCAGATCAACTTCCAATGAACGTCGGTGACCCCCACTATGATCCACTGTTTCCTTTTGGATTTGGGCTCAACACATCTAAGTCAACAGTGGCAAGGTAAATATCATCACTCAGGCCAGATGCTTAAGCTTACCGGTATTAATAAAATTTCTGTTCTTCCAATAGTTTTACTCAGAATGTACATTGCTGCTTCCTTCATCCTTCATTTTTTCCTGGTTCACATCTGTCAATTCCTAGCTTTAGCATAATGTTTAACTGCACATGAAAGTAACTAATCCATGTCTACACCAAATGTGTTTCCTTTTTTGCTTCTTCTAAATTATCAACATGATTCAGAAGTGTTTCACTAGATATTGATTCCTAAAGTAATGTCTTTAATCATGACAGCTAGATTTATATTAGAGCTGCTAAAGTTTATTTGACGTGATAACGATCAGTACTATTTTTGTATGAATTTCTTTGTTGATAGTAATTCTGATTGGTGCCATCCTGCACAGGTCCGTATCGTCAGGTGCTGCTGGAAAGCCATATGTCTTTGGGATTATGGTTTCTGTATTTATTGGTTTGTGGAGTATAGGCAGAGCATTCCATTGACTTGAAACAACAAATTTATTAGACTAGAAGGATTAGAAAGAACATTTCTTCAGTAGCTCTGTAGTCTTCTATTTCTCTCCAAGTATGCAGAAATATATCTCTGAAAAAGAGAATAATAGTCTCTCTACCTCCACAACGTAGGGGTAAGGTCTGCGTACACACTACCCTCCCCAGACCCCACTATGTGGGATTATACTGGGTATGTTGTTGTTGTTGAAAAAGAGAAGAATAATGATTAAATAGAGATGTATGTAGCAGCATGAGCAACTCATTTGTAGATGGTTTCACTGTCTTTGTATTCCAGGAGGTGGACATAGTTGTCCCAATCCTACATGTATTTACCTTTTTGACATTAGTTTAAAAGAAAAGAAAAAACTATTGTTGAGTGTTACACTTTTTGTTCTGTGATCTTACAAAACTTGAATGTTAACACTTTCTGGTTTACAAATTGGTTATGGACGAATTCTTATGTGAATAACAATGTTGTACAATGTAGATCTTGTTATGCAATGATTACAACTTAAAATTATTTTTATTTTTAAATATTATGGAGCCGAGGGTCTATCGGAAACAACTTCTGTACCTCAGGTAGGAGTAAGATCTGCGTACACACTACCCTCCCCAGACCTCACTAGTGAGATTATACTGTGTTGTTGTTATTGTTATTGTATAATGCAAGTATTGCTTTATCTTGCGTACAATAATATTTAAAATTTTACATAAAGTTATCAGCGTGAGTGACGAAGAGTTTAATACCCAAATTAAATACTGCCAAATTAAATACTGCATTACTTATGAACAATTTTATAGCAAAATCAAACATAGTACTTATTATGTAAAGATTATACTGTATTAGTAAAAGAAAAAACTCTTGTTGAATGTTACACTTTTTGTTCTGTGATCTTACAAAACTTGAATGTTAACACTTTTTGGTTTACAAATTGGTTATGGATGAGTTGGACAACGCAGATCTTGATATGCAATGATTACAACTTAAAATTATTTTTATTTAAATATTATAATACAAGTATTGTTCTATCTTACCTAAAAGAATATATAAATTTTTACATATGTTATCTTAGTTAGTCATGACAAAGAGTTTAATATCAAAATTAAATATTATATTAACTTTAAATGTTTTTTTTACCAAAATCAAACACAGTACTATTATGTAAAGATTATATTAGTAAAAGAAAAAATAATGTTGTAAACCAAATGTTACAATATTAACTATGTTAAATTTATATTGAGAGTATTTTTCAGACGAGAAAGTCCAGTAATTGAATTGTGGAGAAGATAACAAAAACAATGGCAAAACCAACGAGTATTTATTCTCCTCCTACTATTGAAGAACAAAATAAACAAACAAAAGATATATAATAAAAACATAACTACCCAAAATACATAAACACGACAATAAACCTACCCAAAAACCCAGAGGAAAAAAAAAAAACCACCCAAAACCTAAATTTGGTCGAAGCCAAACAGCAGTCTTCTATTCTTCAACAAATCAACTTCTTGTTCAGTTGTTGTTCCCTCTCTAAAGTACTGTCTCACTGAAACCCATGTAAGTAATAAAGTAAATTTATGAAACTCTACATCACACTGTTATATATGTATACATATTCACAATTAGGTTTCTAGGGTTTGCGGGTATGTTGATTTTTAGCTCCTATTCTTACAGTTATTCGGGGTATATCAATTCAAGAGATTGTTGCTTAATTTTTGATGGGTCACTATTTTCTTGAGATATTTTTGCTCTATCTCTTTCTTTAATTGCTCTTCCATTCCGTGTTAATGTTCTAATTCTCCGTTATGATTTTGGTAATTGTTTAAATGCTTGGGGGGATTTCATGAATTTGTTAAAGTTGCAGTGATTATAATTCTCTTTTTGAATTAGAGTTTGTTTTATGCTTTTAGTGTTCTAATTCTCACTTTTGCTCGGTTTAGTTTTGGTAATTTCTGCATGAGCTCGCTTCTTTCGTCTCCTTGACTGTGTTTTTTGTGTCAATGTTGAAATTGTTTCTTATTTTAATAACTATTGCATTGTGAAACATGGTTTTCTAATTGTCAGTTATGCTCAGTTTGATTTTTGGTATTGCGAAAACTGGGTTATGGTGCCTTGTCTTTTTGTACTAGTTTTCTGATGGGGTTTTCCTGTATTTTTAGCTCCAAGTCTGTATGGTTTTTGAGTTCTTTGGTAAACGGACCCTAGAATGGAGTAAAGAGAAAGAATGATTAGTTAATCTCCTTTGAGTAGGGTCAAGGTGCCCATCTCTTCATGCTAGATTCATGGTGGGATTTCATTATAGTTTAACTTTCGAGGTCAATTGGGTTTATGAGTTATATGCTAAAATTAAACCAGGTAAGAGTCATGAGAGTAACACTGATTAGTAACTATCCCCTTAGTCATAACTCATCAAGAAGAAGTGATATGTGAGACCTTATTTATAAAAAAAAAGGATCTTTGACAGTGGTAGATTTTCATTCAGGACATGTTTGGGTGGAAAAAACTACTTGAATCAAAAAATTTTACTGGACTGACTTTGTTTATGATGATATGAGCTATGGATTTGAAAGAATCAGCATCTAGTTTTGTTAATATAAATTTTCTGGTAAATAAAGCAAGTTTGTGTAACACTAATCTTTTCATTCTTCATAGTTCATATTAGGTTAGACTAGTAAGTTTTTGGATAAGATTATGTCAGACTGATAATGTTTAAGAGTTATAGATGAGGAGAAGTACAAAAGAAGAGAGCTTTTATAGAGCCAATATGGTAGCTGTGGTCTTGATCTGATATGCAATGCTTTATTACCTTTTGTGTTGTAGTTCCATCAAAGAAAATTGTAGCTTGCGATATGTCTATGCCAAACTATATAGTCTTAAGATGCATGTGCAGAATATTGATCAAATATTAAAAATAAAAATAAAGAAGATGCATTTGTCAACAGTGCCTAGAGTCAACTATTTTGAGTGAGGCGTATCTTGTTTTTGAATTTTAAGTGGGGGAACAAGTGGGGTCACTGGTTGTTTCTTCATTATTTAAAGCTTGGTCTAGAAAAGAGAATAATTTTCATTGGAAGTGAGCAACTGAATCCCATGTAATACTTGCATTAAGTAGTATGCTATAAACTGTGAGAAAATGGGCTTCATTTTCTGGCAGACAAGAAAGGGACATGCATTGATTCTCTGATCATGGAGTGTGAATTATATATACTTGAAAGACCAATTGTTAATGAATGATGTACAGTTCAAAATAGACTTAGTTGTAACTCCATAGCTCCTCTTTCTAGGTCTGATCTTTTGTAGTGTTCTCTACTAATGTGCCAAATAGTTCTAATGTTTGTCATGTTAAACATGGGGCATGTAAGGAACTTGATTTGTTTCTGTGACAAGAAAGTCTCACTCCCAGTATCATGAGGAACTTTTTTCTTGACGATCCTTATTTCCTCTCACCCTGTGAACCTTATGAAATTTCTTTTACAGTTTAAGCATAAAGCTTTCTGGAAGAGGAACCATTTTTCCCCTAACATTCTCTTCTATTTTGAAAATGAATCATAGTTTAGTTGTTGCTATTTAAAATGAATTCCTAGTTTTTAACTTTCTGGGCTTTTTTGGGTAGCAATGGTTGCTAACTAAAACCGTTAAGTAATGAACTTATCAAGAAAAAAGATTGTTTATCTAATGTACTTTTTAGAGTGATATTTGTGTTTATATACCTGTGCACACGCCCCTTGACAACTCTATTTCACAGTAAAGAGATATTATGGAGGAACTTAATTTTATCAAAGAAGAGAATGCGGAGGAACTAGATCAAAGCCTTAATCAACACGAGAATGAGGGAGTACCAGAGAACTCACTCCTTGAGGTGAAAGAAGAACATTCACTCCTTGAGGTGAAGCAAGAACAGGAGCAGGAGCAGGAGCAGGAGCAGGAACCAAAACAAGAACAAGAAGAGGAACAGGAAAAAGAACTACAACAAGAAGATGTTGCTACTACTGCGGGTGGTGGTGAAAGGTGGCCAGGGTGGCCAGGGGAAAGTGTATTCCGCATGCTGGTCCCTTCACAAAAAGTAGGTAGTATTATTGGACGCAAGGGAGAGTACATCAAAAAAACAGTTGAAGAATCAAAAGCTCGTATCAAGATTCTCGATGGTCCTCCTGGAACTTCTGAGAGAGCAGTAAGTCCCAGCTTTTCTACCTGTAGAGAAGATACTTCTCAAACTCCACCCTGTTTTCTTCTATTACTTTTTGTTTCGTTGCTTACTAATCCATGTTTTTCCTCCTTTTCTACCTGTAAAAAAATTAATAACCCCCCCCCGGCCCAAAACAATTTTTTTTTTTTTATATATATATACAGACACTTTTAAAACAGATATAGAACTGAGTCAAAGGGTGCTGGGAAGTGCTAAACATCAAGGATTTGAGTTGTTCGATCTCGTGACCTCTTGCTGTTATTTGTCTCTTTCCCCATCTCATCTCTTCCTTTCTTGTGGTTGTCTAGGTATGATACTTATCGGGTGAAATTAACTGTTGGTCGATATGGACCTGTCTTAACTAATATTTCCTCATTAAAACTGCTTGTGTAGTTGGTCAAAGTTTTTAAAACTGCTGCGCTTTTATAAGTAGAGTTGGGTGACTGCTATTGGGTTTAAGAGAAATGCGGACATCTGGTAATTGATGGCAAGTGAAACAAGAAGCTTATAATGTCTGTTCAAGAAAGTCAGCAAAAGTGCCGTTGGAGCATTCACCGGAAAGAATGTAAGGGAAAAATTTGTAGCAGGCAGGCAGTGTGTGGCCCTTCATTATTAGGTGGAAGTTCCTTGAACTTCTACAATGATCATAGAGACTTCGATACCATGTGAGAATGCGAATCTGATACCCTTTAAGAATTCGATAGAGGTGATATATTGATTGCTTCATTTCGGTTAGGATATATAGATTGCTTGATGATTTGATCAAGGCCGGGCAATAGGTTTTTAAAGTTTAAACACTAGGCACATAAGATATTTGCCAATGTGGGACGATATCTAGCATAACATTACTCTCTTAACACTCTATCTCTAACACTAACAGTAACCTTGACATTCTAATTTGAATTGTTAAGAAATGGAACATATGGTAAAACGTTTGAATGCATATGGTATATATTTAATTTGAGTAAAGAGAATTCCTTACTATGTAAGAAGGCGAGCCACAATATTCTGGCACGAGCTTTGTGATTACTCTCTCCGTCCCAGTTTTGGCATCGCATTTAGTTGGGACGTGAATTTCACTTAAGAGTTGAAGCCTTACTATTCTTTAAATTAAAGCGGGTCCAAAAGTAGAGACAACGTTAACTTTTGATAACTTTCAAATTTTAGAATAATATGAAAATTCATTTTTGTAATAAGAATAACAGCTTTATTATTTTTAAATTTAAAGGTCCAAAAGTAGAGACTACATTGACTTTTTGGTAATTTCAATGTTTAGAATAAGATGGAAGTGCATTTTTGTAATAGTAATCACAGGTGTCTAGAATAGTAGAGAAAAAGTTTCTATTATTGGAAGAGGGAGACAATCTGGAACAACCCAACGTAGATGTAAGGCAGATGATTTGGCACAGGAGTATTTTATTAACCAACATTCTAAAATATCTGTCTTTTACAATAACACAATTCTTAGAGTATGGTTCGTACTAATGAAAGCGAACACACTTTCCCTATAGTATTTTAGTCTGTACTAATGAAAGACAAAATACTTTATGTAGATGTATATATTTTGCTAATGGAAGATAGCACACATTCTTCTAGTTCATGATTCGAAACTTGTATCGCTGCAGTTAAGTTATAACATATTTTTTGTTAAGTACAATTAAGTTATAATTTATTGTAATGAATTGCTGCTATGCGGATAGGTAATGGTATCTGCCAAGGAGGATCCCGATGCCTCTCTTCCACCTGCTATAGATGGTCTTCTGAGGGTTCATAAACGTGTTGTTGATGGGCTGGAGAGTGATTCTTCTCATCCTCCTCCAGGTATACCTGGAAAGGTCTCGACAAAGCTGCTGGTGCAAGCAGCACAGGCTGGAAGTCTAATTGGAAAACAAGGGACAACTGTCAAGACCATTCAAGAAGCATCCCAGTGTATTGTTAGAGTTCTTGGAACAGGTTCTTTCCTTTGCTTTTGGATATCTCTGTTATTCAACCAAGGAACAAGATGTTAGCATTCTCGTCCGTGTTTTAGGGACATCCATTTTGCCTTTGAGTTCTTTTGTTCTTGAACTCTTTGTGCGATCAACTATCTTATCTATGTGGTCTTGGTTTGTACCCTTGGCTCTATTTGAATAAATGCATGAAATTACTAGTGCCTTCTAGCTTGTTTTAAAGTGTCAAAGAGGGGGCGATTTTCTTGAGTTTCTTGTTCAGGAAAAAGGTTAGCTTTTAATGCAGGCAAAGTTTCAACTCAGAATAATTAACATCAACGTTTCAGGGTCTTGTATTGAGTTAGTCATTTCAATAGATCATCTGAGCCTTGGCTAGTACTCCCTGGCTCCCTGCAATGTTTCCTTGAAAACCATGCATGGTGAGTGTGTTTCTTTGTGGAGAGGAAGTTACTTTAGTATAGTAGAACATGCAAGATTGGGAGATTGCGGAGCTCCAAAATTTATTGGCACTGCTATACGGGCAAGACAGGCCCTATCCATCTTGCAATTCTTGGAGATGGGGGTTGCGTGGCGATGGTTTGTTCACCGTAATGTCCTTTTACCAGAATATGTTGGTGAGAGAGGAGGCTACTTTTTCATACTCCTCGATCTGGATTCCTAAGGCGCCCACGGAGGTGTGCTCTTTTGCATGGCTAGCGGCGAGGGGAGTGACAACGGAAAATCTGCGAAAGAGAGGAATTACACTTGTTAGTTGGTGCTACATGTGTAAAAGCTCAGGGGAAGAAGTTGATAATCTTCTGTTGCATTGCCCTGTGTCCTCGGGTTTGTGGAGGGCAATCCTGAATCTCTTTGGTGTTCAATGGGTGATGCCAAACACTGTAAAGGAAATGCTATATAGCTGGGCCGGTTTCCGTAGAAGAAGCAAGCAAAAGGCGTGGAAGTTCACCCCGTTAGCTCTCATGTGGACAGTTTGGGGAGAGAGAAATAGGAGAGTTTTTGAGGGGATTGAGTCTCCTTTTTCACATCTTAAGAATAGTCTTTTATCTTTGATCGCTTTTTGGTGCACCCATATAGCCCCTACTTGTGTAGAAAGATTGGGCGTTTTTTGTAGAGAATCATGTTCTGATGTAAATTCTCTACTTTTTGGTATACCACTTGTATACGGGAGTCTTTTCTCCCTTTTGATTAATACAATTTACCTTATAAAAAAAAATAGAATAAGGAATTTAAGTGGTAATCATGTAAGAATAAAAATAATAAGAGTTTGAAGTATTTACTCAAAAGAATAATAGCAAGAGTTTGAAGCCTGTAAATCTTTCCAACAACTAAAGAAGAGATCTAAAGGGTAATAGAAGACTTTTGGCCAAATGCCTTTTAATGAATTTGTATCGGATCTTATCCTTTTCATTCTAGTAATAATAGCACGTTTAATACGTCGTAGTTTGTTTTGTATGAATTGAATCAGGTTAATAAAACTTGCTCTCATGTAAATATAATTGTGGTATCCAGATGTGGTAAATCTTTTTTGATGAAGTAAACATCGTCATTAATGGCATCAAAAGATGCAAATCGTGGAGCTATTACAAAAGATACTAGTACTAGGTGAAAAAGAGATTTTGTTACTCCATACAGTGAGGCCTATGCTAGGGATATGGAGTTACCAAAATCGGAAAAGGTGTCGGGAGAATTTACAGGGAATAAGTTGCTCCAGCTATATAAACTTAAGAATTCAGCTTTCAGGGACTGATTTGGAGTTGATATTTCATCAAAACATCTGTTTCTTTCGGCCCGAACACACCAAAATATGCAAGTAGGTATCATCCTCCAGTTTTTTCTGATGATGCTGCCAACTTTCCAAGTGCTCCAGATGCATCCTTGACGCTTCCTGGCATAACCCAGCTGAGTCCAAAACGGAGATAAACATGTTCCAGATATATGCTGTCATTGTACAATGTAATCCAGATGCTGTAAATCTTGTAGTAAGTGGCAAACCAAGGGCAGAAGTTCAGGAAATTTTCTAGGTCAAAATTAAAATTTAGTATTACTAATTGAGCCTCGATCTAAACTAGTTGGGGTTAACTATATAAATCTTTTATACCCATTTATCTTTATTCAGGCCCATTTCATTTAAATACTAAATAATGTTCTTTTAATGCATAGTAGGGGTTAACTAAAACTAGACTCTCTAGGTCCCAGCTCACTCACATTGACATAGAAATCTAATAAAAAGATGGGGAAAAAGAAAATAATGAGTTATCTTAACTAAAGGATAAATTAAGATCATAAATTTTAACAAGCGCAATATGCCTAAATTAGACTTTTTATGGTCTCCATGTGTCTAGTCATTACAGAAGACCTAGCCCTCTTTATGAGTAGTTGCAAACGAGCTACAGGGTTGTAATTCTCTGACTCAAAACAATACAGGGGATGTAATTCCTTCCAGGAAAGAGTATTTTGCTTGGAAAAGCTTATGGAGCTGATGACACGGTAAGTGCCTTATCAAAGAAGAGTTAGTTTGAGAGGGTCGATGGGATCCAAATGCAGATCATCAAATACCGTTGAGAAGCTGTAAGAGTCACCGAATAAAATGCATTTTCTTAAAAGATTTCAATTATTCCCTCCCTCCCATTTTACGTGAAGGGGCTTGATGGTTATGGAATTTACAAAAGAAAAAAAGACTTCTGAAACTTGTGGTTTCAAACATGCCATGAGATATTTGTGTCTATAAAATCATGTCATTAAGGGTAAAATGGGGATTCTGTGATAAAAATTATTTCCAAAGAAGTGTCATTCTTTTTGGTACTGACTAAAAAGAAAAGAGTCACATAAATAGGATGGAGGGAGTATTATTTTTGTTCTTATTTATCAAAATATACCTGAATGAACAAGTGAAAGCAAACATTAAGTATGAAAACATTAGTGAAGCCTCACTGAATGAATTTGATGCCAAGGATGTGGTTTTGCTCTCTGGTCATTTTGGTCTAATATTGGATTTATAGTCAGGACCTCTTACATCTCGTTGCGTGTAGGACTACGTTGTTCCACACTTTGGCTCAAGAGCACGTGGTGATCCTCCTAGCTCAAGGAGGCATCTAATCTTTTTGTACTCTAGGTATGTGTACTGTTTGTATGCGTAGGCTTGAGCACACTGAATTAAAATTCGCCAAGCTTAGACGTTTTTTCAAGACTTGAACTTTTTCCAATTGAATTCGGTCTCATCCTTCTTTGGAAATCTTAAACCTGAGATTAAACTAAAACTTTTCTCATATTGGAGTCAAGTTTAAACATGAAATAACAGATTAGTGGAAAGCTAAAACATAAAATAAACTAGAAAGTCATATTCCGGTTGTGTATACTTTTGTATGTCTAACTTAATACTAGAGGAGTTAGGTACGGTAATTCCTGTGGTTAAATTGTTCGGTTGGATTTGGAGATTGCGAGGTCCTTAATTGGTACTATAGCCTCTCTACGTTCATCATGAACTATTCTTTGGGACTGTTTGGTTCAATTTTGTGTTCTTAACTGCAACTTAATCACTAGTTCATGTGGTCTTACTTCCTTCTTGTGATGCTACATATCATTGCAGAGGATCTTCCTGTTTTTGCACTTCAAGATGATAGGATAGTTGAAGTAGTAGGGGAGCCTGCAAGTGTACACAAGGCAGTTGAGTTAATTGCTAATCACTTGAGGAAATTTTTGGTTGATCGCAGCATAATCCCAGTATTTGAGATGCAAGTAAGCCTCATTTCAATTAGAAATTTTTAGGACTGTATCTTAGCATCTTTTGATGGATAATGAACTTATTTATTGTTTAGATGCAAATGCCAAATCGACCAGTGGAACACATGCCACCTCCACAGTCTTGGGGTCCTCCTCCCCAAGCTTTCCCCCCAAGCGCTGCTGGAGGTCCGGGATATGGATCTAATCCTCATTTCATGCCACCACCATCACGGCAACATGATAGTTATTACCCTCCAGCTGACATGCCACCATCGAGGCAACATGATAGTTATTATGCTCCAGTTGACATGCCACCCCCACTGGAGAAACAACCTCATCAGGGAATTTCTGCATATGGAAGAGAAACTCCAATGTCAATGCATTCATCATCCAACAACACAACCGCACCGTCTCTGATTACTCAGGTATGTTCTGTTACTCTAAGCAAACTGAGTCAGTAGTTAAAGAGAAATGGGTATGTTAAGCTTCTTATTGTTGGTTTACATGAGGAGAACAGTTCATTAGTTTTGAAATTAACTACAGCTTCAACTCTACATGCCCATCTTTCCCACCATTCTGTTGAAAGAAACCAAAAGGCTGGCAGTCATTCACTAAAAGACAGGTGGGAATTACCAAAAAAGGGAAAATTGCTACACACCCTATATGCACTTCAGTAACAGGTATCAAATTGTAGTGGGTGATACCTTGATGCACTATAGTGCAGGTTATTTAGCTAAGCAAGAAATGCATAAATGGTAGGGTAGCTTTTGTAGAATTTTATTCCCAGGCAGTTCTGTTAACTAGGCTAGTCGGACAACTCCTAGCTTTACTTGAGTAGTACTCCCTGCCAGGTTTTTTGGAGTTAGAGGTTCAACATATCTAATTTTCTGTGTGACTTTGGACACACATTTCTTAATTTTGTAAAAAGAAAATTTGCTTGATTAGAGATTTTGTTAATGTACTTATAAATCACAATATTCTATAGTTAAAATATTTTGATTTTTTTTGAGAAAATTGTAGTTGAAAAAAATTTTGACTTCCGAAATAGTAATAGGTGTTACTATGATGTGATACAGGGAGAATATATTTTAGGACTCATTTTGTAACTTGTGTCGCTTCCAATAATTTTCATTCATTTTAGTGACGTGTTGCTTCCAATCTTAATCATTGTTTTCGTCCATTTTTTCCCCGCAAAGACTGCTCAATCAGTTACTTGATCTTTTAGGCTTCTTTTTTGCCTGCTTTTGTATCGTTTGATTTCTTGTTTCTCCGAGCTTCTTTTGTGACCTCAGTTGGTACTTCGTTGGTTAAACAAACTTGATTTCCTGATATATCATGGTTTTCTTTTAGCATTTTTAGAGATGTAAGGGCTTGTAATGGCATTGTTGTTTTCAGTTGGTGCCAATCTGAATCACTGCATTATGCACAAATAGCATATATCCTTGGCCTTACACTGATACTTTATTAAATTGGATACTTAGCTGAGAATTAAGGATTGAACTTCAGAAATATTTTTAGATTGCAAAAATATTGGCAATTTATATGCAAGACAGCCTAAGCAAACCTAATATGGTCACGATGAAGTGCTAGTAAACAAAATGAGAAAAAGAAAGATATTCATGTGCGAGTTTTTGCTTGTTCTGAGGGCATAGTTTTGCAGATTACACAGCATATGCAGATCCCATTGTCCTATGCTGATGCTGTGATTGGAACAAATGGTGCGAGCATAAGCTACATCCGGCGGGTTAGTGGTGCTACTGTTACCATACAGGAAACAAGGGGAGTTCCTGGGGAGATGACTGTTGAGATCAGTGGAACTGCTTCTCAAGTCCAAACAGCACAACAATTGGTACAGGTAAAATTCTTGCTTCACTTGTCATAAATTTAAGCTCTTTTTTCCGCTGGTATGTGCATATGCATATGAGTTTCTGTTGAGGGGGTGCAAAGTGTTGTCTTTTCTTTTTCCATTTGACTTTTGGTTTAGCCAATATCCGTGCTTCTCATATCATATCTTGAAATGTATTTGTTTATTCTTCATTTGCGTGTCGTAGAATTTCATGGCAGATGCAGGGGCGCCTCAGGCACAGACAGCTCCACCAGCTGACCAAGGCTACAACTCCTATGGAGCTCCTCCTACTTCTATGTATTCATCTGCCCCTACAAATCCAGGCGTTCCAGGTCAATCAGGGGGCTATGGTTCAGTGTATGGTACCAACTATGGCTATTGAGCTGGACCCTTATGCATTTCATTTGGTGAACAAAACTAATAATCCTTTCATCAGAGTGCTTTGTACTGTTGTACCTTCATTTAGGCCTAGTGACATGGAACTCCTATAGGTAGAGAGTATTTTATGCATTAGGGTCGTTCCAACGTTGTACCTACCAAATGTCTATTTCATTTTTCTCCTAATTTGTCTCACCTTCCTAGTCTTTCCACGTCTAATATGATCTTTAACAGTGAATAATTTCGTATTTGCTCGGTTAGCTGCCACAGCGCTCAAGGATGTAAAAATATTATGACTCTACATGGTGTTTGGCGGTTTGCTCTGTTGCAACTAGTATTGCACAAATAGTTGGGATTGTATAAAGGTCGTCCTTACAGAAGTACCTTCTCCCTTTGGGCATTGGGCTGGGTTAACAGAAGAAAAGAGAATAAGTAATGAAGTGAAGGGTAAAACTAATGAAACATGCTCTGCTTTAGGGACTATTATTTTTTTCTTTAAAATTTGAAGCAGCCATCCATATTGTTGATGAAATAACAAAGAAAGCTCTTTTACATTAATATCATATTATGTTCTGATTGAACAAATTGGGTATAGTTCTCCAGCGATTTAAGGCTACATCGGATGTAATATAATAACATCTCATAAACTTTCAATTGAACCCAACAGTATATGGCGATTGGCATTAAAAATCTTTTTTTTTGGGATAATAACTGTAAAATATTACGATTAACAACCAAATATTACACCTAAAATCTACCTTTTAACTCTTGGTGAATATTTTCAAATACGTCTCAAATCCAAACTCGGCAAGTCATGACCTATAACCAAGGTTTTAAAGTTCAAATCTCTGTTCCCTCTGCTATTTTGCCTTTTTTTTTTGGAAGTAGAGTTTGAAACTTATCTCCCCCAAAGAGAATAATATCAAGAAAGCACATGTCTACTTGGCCCATTATATTCTATTTTTGCTGATCCCACAGCTCTCACAGACTGTTTTTAGAAATGGAATAATGAAGCCTTTCACTCTGCTTGCTAATTTGGCTGGACCAAGCCCTTAGACAGAGATAGCAGAAGGCAATACCCTCCATGGCCATATTCTTCATTCAAGTTGACCCCATTGCATCAACATAAGCGCGCGCACAAACATAAAAGCAAACCCATCAAAAAACTGCCCCCAAAAATAAAAAATAAGTATTACGATAAAGGTAAATTTGATAATAAACATGCTCGTCTTTTGCCAAACTATAATGCAACAGCACCTGTCTTACTTTCTGCACAATATCAAATTTGTCGCATCTCCACATTTTATTCTATTCATAACCTGAATAAAGCATCACGAAACAGGAGATGACCAGTTCCCAACCTAGGACTCTTGTTTGGAGCATACTTTCATATTCTGTGAAGAGAAAGAGTACAGAAAGAAAGCCAACAAAAGAAAACCTACATTCAAGCTGATGCTCAAAATTTGAGTTTATTGGGCCGTAATGTAGTGACAAATCAAACCAACTGAAAACCCCAAACCAGAGAAAATCACACGCATTTCTCACTTGTGTGAAGGTGCCTTCTCCTGCTTCCGATCGGGCTTAAGGAATGGGTCCTGCAAGTAAACATTTGAATAAGACACATCAAACTAAGAAGGCAGCCAAATATTAACTCCACCTTTGTAATAATATATAGCAATCAAAAAGCAGAAAGCGCATTAGACAACTTATTACCAACCAAATAAGGAAAGAAAATAGACAATTTGCAGCAAAAGAAAGCACAGTATGTTATATATTATCTTTTGCCCATGAGATATTAAGTTTTTAACTGAGAGGAGTTTGCCAATAGCTTATAGAGTCAATAACAATGAAACAAAAAATTGCCACCTTCAATTTCGTTCCATCACGCACCTCCTCTCCCCACCCCAAGGGGAGGGGGAGAGAAGGTAGTAGTTACCTCCATTTTTTCATCTCCTAAATATATACTTGCTCCATGACAAGTTCCTTTACACCTTTTCAGAAGCACACCTACAGGCTACATCAGTGTATGTACCTTTAGGCTGCAGCTTTAACAGAGACCAGTATCCAAGTTCTTACAACTCGCAGACCGCCTTGCTTGCTGCATTTCCCTTTTTTTGTTTTTATGTTATTGACTAAGTTGCCATTTTAGTAGAATAAAAGTAGACACTGGATTAATGAGAGAAACCCTACATTTAACCCATGGGTGACTTTTGCCTTACATCTCGGACACAGCAGTACTATTCCACGGTCTCACAGGGCTGAAAACTAACAGTAATTGCAAGATTTTGCAGAAAGAAATAGGTGAACTGAGCAACTGACTTTCACTTTTCTTTTAATAATGACAACGGATGATCACTTATCGGTGCTATCAAGATGTTGACTGTTGATTAAACAGTAGCAAAGGACAAAAGAGTTGCAGTAAGCCAGTAACAAGAAATAGGAAGACTAGTAGAATGTTTCAGAAACAACCAAAAAGTAGCAGCAGAAGATAGTCCAGCAGGGTCAGGTGTAGCTCAAGATTGAACAGCAAAAGAAAATGATTTTGGGTTTTGTGTGGGGGTGGTTGTTGGGAGAGAGAAAGGGGGGCGAGCAGCAAGAGAGTTATAGAGAGAAGGGGAGAGGGTATTCCAAACTTACGCGCGATCAGAAGAAAATGCACATCTACAAACAAAACAAAAAAGAAATTTTCTCATAATCCTACTAAAACTTTAGCTTCTTCTTCTTCTTCTTCTTCTTGGGTATTCCAAACTTACGCGTGATCAGAAGAAAATGCACATCTATAAACAAAAAAATGGAAATTTTCTCAAAATCCTACTAAAACTTTAGCTTCTTCTTCTTCTTCTTCAGGCTTCCTCCTTTTATCCTATGGCCTTCTATTCACAGATGAGCAAATAGTTACTTGGTCCAGCAATGGCGATTGGGTATCTCTTTTAATAACTTTTCTCCTATCTCATTATTATACATAGGCCTAATCAAGTAAGACAGCATGGTACTTGTTCTGAAAATAAGGTGAGACACATCATACATCCATAACAAGAAATGTTTTCTACATTTACATGACCTAAGATTAATTAAGCTCCCAATTCTGCTCATTTAACAGATAAAAAAAGGCAGCCCGGTGCACTAAGCTCCCGCTATGCGCGGGGTCTAGGAAAGGGCCGGACCACAAGGGTCTATTGCACGCAGCCTTACCCTGCATTTCTGCAAGAGGTTGTTTCCACGGCTCGAAACCCTGTTCACATGGAAGTAACTTTAACAGTTACGCCAAGACACATTTAACAGATATGAGCTGAAATACTCAAACCTGCTCAAACCCAATCTGAATTCAACAACAACAGATTTAGTTGAGGTGAAAGGATTCAGAAAGAGGCAGAAAAGTAAAATAGGACCATTATTTCATAAGGAGTAAAATTGAAGGGGTTGGGCAGGTCTTTCAGCCCCTTTGAAATAGAATGTATAGAAAAACGCATGTCGTTCACTTCCCTTACACTTGTATAAAGCAAGTGGAAGCAAAAGTATATTATTAGGAATATACGACTATGATTGTCTCTCTCCTTTACCCACTCCCTCTCATTCGTGGAGTTGGAACCAAATGCAGAGCAAAGCTAGATAATTTGAGTAGCTCATTTATAGCCTCAATCCCAGTCTATGAATTAAAATAAATTCTAAATCCATTCACCTTCCCAAATACCACTGTTTTCTCCACACCGAAGACAAGCTATTAACCAGACGAAAAAGCCATCCCCCTGTAAATTTTCTTTTACAGGTTGAAGAGTTTTTAGGGCTATAATGAGGTTCACCTCCACACCTTTGTGTGGTTAAGTTACATATATTGGATATGGGTGCTTCCCTCAAAGTAAAGTTTAACACACCCAAGCCCTTTTCTTTTCTTGGGGAAATGGGGGGGTTTGAAGTTCTCGGATCTATTACAATAGTTGTGAGATTACAGTTTTATGTGAAATTCGCTCAAAGCAAAATTTACCTTTTCCCTTGGGTTGAGATGCAAATTATTCAATTTAGGGATTATCAAATCGACTCTATCGAGAAACCCTAATCTAAATCCCGATCTAAAAGAAATGAAACAGCTTCAACAAACATTCCAAATAACAGAGATAAGATTAGCATGGCCAGTGGCAAGCATGACACGACATACAAAAATCCAGAAATGGCCTCACAAAGAAAAACTAGAACAAACAGGAGAGGGAAAAAAAATTTAAAATTTGGAGAGAGCTGAGCATACATTTTGGACGAAGATAAAATTGGCGACGACGATAGTACCGACGATACCGCCGAGAATTGCAGCGGGGCCTGTTAGCAAACTCCATTTCCGGTGTATCATCCTTCTTCCGATATTCTCTTCTCCTTCAGCTTCTGCTTCTCTCTCTCTCTAGTCGTAAAAAACTCTTTAATCCCAATTCTAAAAGACTCTCAAATTATTTTACTAATATCATATTAAATACTTGATTGGTTGCATAAGAAAAAAATATTAATAAATATTATATTTTATTTGTAACATATTCCTATTGTGTAATATTTTTTTCTCGCTTTTGCGTACCTTGGAATACTTGCTACCTCAACACCTTTTGTCACTAATATAATAGTCACGTAATTACTATATCCTTAGTTTTAATTTTAAAAATTAATGGAGGACAGAATACAAAGACGACACTTCTTTTTTCAGTCTCAATTCAAATATAAATATTTAAATGTTTCAAAATGAAGTTTACATAACAAGAAGCTACATAAAATATGGTAAAAATTGCACGGGACGTCCTATTTGGTCGTCCTCATTTAACCTATATCCATATTTTAAAAATTCTAACATATACCCTAATTTTGACAACTTGCCTCCTCTTCTTACTCGTGACCTATGCGCTCCTTTCTTCCTCATCTTCTTTTCCTCTTCTTCTTTTCCTCTTCTTCTTTTCTCTCTCAAACACATCAGACTTTGTATAAGTATTATTTATTGGATCTGTAAAGTTTTTATTAAATCTTATCAACTACCATATTCTATGTTGAAGGACGAGTAAATAAAACTCCACAAGCTGGTTAAAGTAGGTATGATTTGTGTCTTTCCCTGATCCATCCTTCTTAAACATACACAACAATTGACTACTACATATCCTATCTTCCAAGTTACCTCCACAAAAATGGCACATGCATGTAAAATTATTATACACAATAGTTGCTCTTGCGATCTCTTGGAATTAGCTTACCCCTTGCTTTATGATATGATCTGCAGGAAAAACGACAGAAAAGAGCTGCAGAACTGAAAAATAAAAGATAGGAAAAATAACTTGAGAACATTATCAAAAAATCAATTAAAACTTCAGCACAATTTGACTTAAGTTATATTTTAAAGCCATCTAACTTCAAAGAAAGGCAGAACACAACTTCATCTGAAGTTTAGCAAATATAAAACAAAAACTTCAGCTCCTAGAATGCTGAAGTTCAGCAAATACAAAACAAAACTTCAGCTCCTAGAATGCTGAAGTTCAGCAATTACAAAACAAAACTCCAGCTCCTAGAATGCTGAAGTTCAACAATTACAAAATAAAAACTTCATCCAAAATATGTTGTAGTTTTATTGAACTGAAGTTTGTCATTGCACTATGAACTGAAGTTTGCGTGATTGCCTTTGCAAGTCAGGCCAAATTTCAGGCAAAAATATCTGAAGTTTTGCTTTGATAAGGCTACGCTTCAGGCAAAACATTATGAAATTCAAACTTCAGACATAAATTTTTGCTACTTCAGGCCCGTATGTATGAAGTTACCCGAAAAATAGGTACACTTGCAATATTTTTTGCAAAGCAGGTATAAGTTAAAATGTGACCCAAAAACTAGGTATAGATGTAAATCCCCCTAAAATATATTACTATTTACTATAAATTATAATTTTGGGCTATGTGGGCCTCTATTTCCTCAGTGCAAAGTAAAAATAGCACGGGTTAGCCAGTTTTCGGACTGAAAATTAAAAAATAACCAACGTTTGCAAAGTCATTAAAAAATAGCCACTATTTTACTGTAACACGGACAAGGTCCAGCATAATATACTAGAGATTGGTGCACATGTGCATGAACTTCTAGCATATTATGCTGGAACTCCAACATGCGGAAAGTTCCAGCATAATATACTGGAGATTGGAGCACCTGTGTATGAACTTCCAGCATATTATGCTGGACCGGTATATTATACTGAAACTCCAGTATATTATGCTGGAATATTTTTCGGATTTTGAACATTGTTTTCGTTCACATTTATCTTTACATGAAAAATGGCTAAATTTCGATTACTTTTGAAATTATGGCTATTTTTCAATTACCACTTGTAAATCCGACTATTTTTTAATTTCTCCCCACTGCAAAACACTTCAATTGTTTGGGGTAAAATCGAAAAAGGGCCAAAAATGCTCTTGAACTATTTAAAATAGCTCAAAAATGCCCTCTATTTGTTTTTGGTACCAAAAATATCATTGCCGTCTATTTTTTGGACCACAAATTCCCTTAAACCGTTAGTCTTGCCATTGAAAGTGATATGACAGTCCAACTGGGTAAGATTTGCTTACATGGTCATCCACCTAAGCAATCTAGCATGGCAAAATTATTTTTGTGGAAAAATTATTTTTTCTGGAATTTTTTAAAAATGCAAAATCAACACTTATTCCGAAAAAAGTAAAAACAAAAATCCGGACGGAAAAAATATTTTTCCGAAATTTTTTTACTTTTTTCGGAATAAGTGTTGATTTTGTATTTTAATAAAAATTTCCGAAATAAATAAGTTTTTCGGAATTTTTTTACTTTTTTCGGAATAAGTGTTGATTTTGTATTTTAATAAAAATTTCCGAAATAAATAAGTTTTTCGGAATTTTTTTACTTTTTTCGGAATAAGTGTTGATTTTGCATTTTAATAAAAAAATTCAAAAAAAATAATTTTTCCAATTNACTTTTTTCGGAATAAGTGTTGATTTTGTATTTTAATAAAAAATTCCGAAATAAATAATTTTTCCGGAAATTTTTTACTTTTTTCAGAATAAGTGTTGATATTGTATTTTAATAAAAATTTCCGAAATAAATAAGTTTTTCGGAATTTTTTTACTTTTTTCGGAATAAGTGTTGATTTTGCATTTTAATAAAAAAATTCAAAAAAAATAATTTTTCCAATTTTTTTTTACTTTTTTCGGAATAAGTGTTGATTTTGCATTTTAATAAAAAAATTCAAAAAAAATAATTTTTCCAATTTTTTTTTACTTTTTTCGGAATAAGTGTTGATTTTGCATTTTAATAAAAAAATTCAAAAAAAATAATTTTTCCAATTTTTTTTTACTTTTTTCGGAATAAGTGTTGATTTTGCATTTTAATAAAAAAATTCAAAAAAAATAATTTTTCCAATTTTTTTTTACTTTTTTCGGAATAAGTGTTGATTTCGTATTTTAATAAAAATTTCCGAAATAAATAATTTTCCGTAATTTTTTTATTTTTTTCGGAATAAGTGTTGATTTTGCATTTTTAAAAATTTCAGAAAAAATATTTTTTTCGCAAAAATAATTTACCATGTTAGATTGTTTAAGTGGATGGTCATGTAAGCAAATCTTACCCAATTGGACTGTCATGTCACCTTCAATGGCAAGACTAACGGTTTAAGGGCATTTGTGGTCCAAAATATAGACAACAAGGATATTTTTGGTACCAAAAACAAACAGAAGGCATTTTTGAGCTATTTCAAATAGTTGAAGGGTCATTTTCCGGGGGTAAAATCCCCTTTATGTTAACTTTTTCATTGCTACAGCCTTCAATAGTAAGCTTTAGTTTCTACTAATTTTTTTAATTTTTTTTTTTTTTTTTTGCATTTTTAAAAAACATTCAAATCAGCGTCAGCAGGATTAACTGCTCGAAAACATCAAACATGATACCAAAGGTAAAATTGAGAGGAAAACTTACATATATAGAAATATACTAGAGCGAAAGAAAAAGAAGCAACTATGTCCATTTTTAATAATAATAAGAAGAAAAAGGCAGAAAATTTCACTTTATACAAGATCAAATGTAAAAGGTACAACATTCTATACAAATAGAGAAATTAATTCTGTTATTTGGGACAACCACGAAAGAAAATTCCAGTATTTTGAGACAAACGAAAAATAAATTGAGAATTTTATAACCCGAATGTTTGCATTTAGTTACAACTTTGCTCAGTTGACCGTGGAGGCTGCCATTCTGCTCACCGTCAAACTTGTAATATTTTTTGTTTTACAACTGTGATCTTAAACGTATACCTCAAACTAATTTACCGGACACTTGCTACCTCCCACAAGCACAGGTATCGAAAAGTTTTACCTATTATCAAGGCTTACACAAATATGAAGAAATCACCTAGTGTTTTTTATCTTGCTGAAATTTAAACCTTGGTCTCCTATGGCATTTTCATTTCATTGTCAACTAGACCACATTCTTAGGTGCGGCATAAAACTGGTAACTTGAACCCTAGTCCAGAATCCAGGTTGGACCACACTGTGTGGATGACAACCAAGTAAAGATCTCTTAAATTCCATGCAATGCTACACATCGACAATCCAAGCATCCTTCCCAATCAATATGAAACCCTAAAAAAGATAATCATCTAAGTGCAGATGACACATGTCTCATTTCCTAACAAGAAAACAGCATGAACAGAGATTGGTAAATCAGAGCCATTTCAAATTTGTCAATCTGAAACACAGATTAACCAATTAAAAAAAAAGGATAAAGAATGACAAAGCCAAAGAAAATAGACAACCAACTAGAAGAAAACAGCAATACTGGGGCAAGGCAATGTCATCGACTCTAACCTGTCAACCCTACAAATATACTGAACCAGCAACAATGTGGTGGTTCATAGGTAGTTTCACTGACCCAAAAACCAAAAATTAAAGTTAAATATAATCAACTCAATGAACCTTACCTTAGCTTCATTGAAATCCTATACAAGGCATGATAAGCATTGACCACAATGCTTGTCTACGTGTGCATACACAACATTATAACCAACAACAAAAATGGAAACTTCTACTTTTGATACTAGACCTCAGGATTAACCAAACGACCGTTTGGAGCACAGCAAAAGAAGGAACTGCTGCACCTGCACTTGGCATCTTTTCAGTAATAAAATACCAGGTTAACAGCCAATTGAGAGGGGACGGGGGCGTGCAAAGACCTGTAAACTGCATGTGGCATCCACAACCTAAGAAAACCAATTTTCATGCTATCACTGTTATAATACCAAACTTATCCTCTGTTGCAATGTATTATTAAGACAAATCCAAAAAGGAAAAGCTTACTAGACTAGTAGATGAAAAGTTATCACTATGGACTGAGAAGCTAACTAGAAATATCCTTTGACAGAACATAAGATAAATTCTGCACAAGAAGAGGGTATCACACAGATTTCATTGTCTGCAGAGACAACTCAAATTGGAGCTGCACATGTCGTTCTGAAGTGGCCAGTCTGATTGCAGCGGCTACAATGCACAACCCGCTTCACCCTACCACGGTCTTCTGCTCTAACTCTCTTCTTCCTTGGCCTGCCAGGAGGACGAAGTGACTTAGGTGGGTTTATAACAAGCTCCTCAGCATTTGGATCTCCCTCTGACAACTCCTTCCATAATGATTTATCTGGAATAGGATGTATAGTTTGGGAATATGTCTTCCGATACGTTGCAACAGTAAAGCAACTCTCGGTAAACCGGTGGACATTTTGCCGGCAAGAAAGTAGTGCTGCCACCGCATGTGCACAGGGCAAACCATAGAGTTGCCAGCCCCGACAAAGGCAGCAACGATTCCGAATATCAACAATATTGGTACCCTCATGAGATATCACTTCAAACTCAGCTTCATTAGCACGAAGAACCTGATAAGTCCGGGCACGCTCAAGAGCATCTGCAACTCGCATCTCCGCTGTAGGCACCAGGATTGACGTCCACTGCATACTGGTCTCTCTTCGTTCATTGAACCAAGTCATAAGCTGCCTCCTGATGCATTCCATCATCTGAATTATTGGAAGTCCAGAGGCCTCTAGAATCCAATTATTCAATTGTTCCACTATGTTAGCAGTCAAATGACCAAACCTTGTGCCCTCAAAATAAGCTGTTGCCCACAATCGTGGAGGAATCCGCCGAATCCAATACGCAGCATCCTGTGATATTTCCTCAATCTCGAGAATTTTTGCTTCGAACTCAATTACTGTAAGAGCATGTGCGGCCTCCCACAACAGGTTAACAAGCATTGTATTGTTGAATTCCTTACGGAAGCTTTCACTCAAATGACGCATGCAAAAACCATGGAAAGCAGTGGGAAAATTTGCTTCAACACCATCTACAATGCCCTTCTGCCTGTCAGACAATATGGTAAGTCTTGGCATGTTTTCAGTATTGACCTCTAGCAAGGTATGAAGTTCAGAGAGAAACCACATCCAGTTATCATCATTTTCCTCATCAACAACACCAAATGCTAGCGGAAAAAGGCCGCCATCTCCATCAAAGCCAGTAGCTAAAAGTAAAGTACCAAGATATTTACTTTTCAAGAACGTCCGATCAAGCCCAAGAAGAGGGCGACAAGCATTTAGAAAACCAAAAATAGAAGCCTGAAATGATATAAAAAGCCGCTGAAAGCAATTATCAGCAGGATTTGCGTAAACTGATGCTATACTCCCTGGATTGGTCCTTTTAACTTGTTCACAGTACTGAGGAAGAAGGCGATAACCTTCTTCAAAGGAACCGCGCATAGCAGCCATTATTCGTTCCTTTCCACGCCAAGCTTGTTTGTACGACAGGGTGATTCCATGAGTCCGGTGAATTTCTTCAAGGATCTCTTTTGGCTTACAATTTGGGTTTTCCCGAAGCCGTTGCTCCACAGAGTTGGCCACCCACTGAACTGAGGCTTGCTGATGGCCGAGATGCGCGATTCCTCCACATGTATGGTTGTCATGAATTGTTCTGATAGTGAATGTGGGTACACCTGGAAGTTTGGCAGCATGAATGCGCCAAGGGCAGCCCTCACTGGCACACTTAGCAGTAAAACGAGTTTTATCAGATTTTATGGTCTGAATCTCGAAGTGAAGAGCAATGGCTGTGTCACGTAAAGCCCTTCGGCAGCTTTTGACATCAGGGAATTCTTGTCCCACATGTAGCTCATAATCAGGTGTTGCTGAAATAGTTCGGGCCTGAATGACAGGGCCTGACGAAGCAAGAACCATCTGGCCATCATGGACTTCAAATACATGTTCAGGTTGTTCAACACCCATATCATGGCTCTCAACCACAGCTAATTCCATGTTATCACCAAGCTCTTGGTTTTCCTCGATGCCTAACTCATCTTGTTCAGAAATATCTAACTCATTGTTTTCATCAGGCAACTCCTGGTTTTCATGCTCAGGCTTCCGCTCCATTGGTAAACCATTCTCGTTCTCATACTCATGCTCATGGTTCCCGTCATGATCTTGGCTCTGCCCTATACCCATCTCGTGCTCATCGTTATTGTTCTCTGCTAGTTCCAATCCATGGTTCTGGCTTATACCCATATCATGAGAATGGTCAAACACTATTTGCTGGTTCTGATCACCAACACCTAAATTGTGATTTTGGCCAAGGATCAACTCATGGTTCGCCATTTATCTTTGCAAAAGTACCTACACTTCAATCAATAGGCTGTTCTGTCACCTGTTCTACCAATCTGAGAAATATGGGGACACCAAACTTTGCAAATGTACCAAGAAAAGATAAACTCCTCTCACTTGATGAAGTATCAACTGACGACTAACAAATATCACTAATTTTTACTTCAGCTGATTTCACTAAGGCCTGCTTCAAAGTGTAAATAATTCATGATTTAGCTAATTGAACCAGAGAGTATGCAGGGAGAAGTAAACACAGTTACCTAAACCTATTATCAGAATTCAAAACCAGAAAAATAAAAAAGATAGGACAAATAAAAACCAAAAGTTAAAGGAATACAGTCTGACCTGCTCCCAGCACTATATTAGTCCAAAGCACTGATCAAACTCCGTGAAATAGCAGCTCCTTTCAGCTACAAGAATGAATTAAAACCAACAAGGCTCAATATAATTGAGCTGTACAAGTCCCTAAAACAAACAATATAGTAAAAGAGATAGTCCCAACAATCTATTTATCACAACATCAAAAACCACAAACCAAACTAGTAGCAGGAACCCAATAAAAACCAAACTCACCATCAATTAAGAGAGAGCCAAAAGTCAAAAGACTAGCTCTTTGAAATCAAGATCGAGACTTTGTCGAGCAGCCCTAAAACCCAAGTGAACTAAAACTCAAAGATTCCAGCTTTTTCAATCAAAACACCAAGAAAACACAAAACCCATCAGAACCCATCTCAGATTTCACCCAAAATTGATCCAAATGAGAAAAAAAAGGATCGAAATAGGGTTCCAAATTGAAATCCAAGAAAAGGGTCTGAGAAATATTTGAATATGGCGGGTAAAAGGGGTAGGCTGAGAGAGAAGGAGAGAAAGGGGAAAATCGGAAAAGAGGAGTAAGGGCAAGGAAGGGAATGGAAGGAGGCTGGAGAAATAGAGGGAATGAGGGGCAAAAGGGATTTGAGGGTTGCGAGGGTTGTGTTGGGTATTACAGCCTTATGGGCTTACCTTGAGAACGATGGGTATTTAGGTCATAATGGGGCACCCCTGTTCTCCTTTCCCGTTTCGTACTTACCATACTACCCCTTTTTCTCTTTTTCTATTTTCCCTATTTTCTTGTTTTTGTCCCTACATCTTCAAAAAGGGACATAATTCATTGGGTTTTTAAATATTTTAAACTTTTGTTTGTTGAAATAAGGATTTTATCTTTGTCTGCACTAGTTTTTAGGGACGCGCATCCTCATAAGTGAGTATAGACTTTTTTTAAAATTATAAAAGAATGTATTTGAGTTAGAAAAAATTAAAATTAAAATTTAAGTCCTGAAAATACTATTTTTTTTATCAGCAAAGAAAGAAATCTTGCCCCATAAAAGTGCTCATAATGTTATCGAAATATTAACTATGCCTTTGCACAAGAGACACAAGTACAATATTTCTAAGTGTAAGTTTACATAAGTAAACTCTTAATATTTTAATTTTTTTGGATTTTTTACATAGTTTAAATAAGAAAAGATATACTAATATAGTTTTAAACCCTTAAACATGGATTTGCGTAAAGTAAATTCTTAATGTTTTCAAAGTTCCAAATAGTAGGATTTTCTGCATAGTTCAAATAAGAAAAATTTAATACATCAAATTTAAATTAATTTCAAACTCCTAAATATTAGAAAAATAATCACTTCCCATTTCCAAGTCGGAATCTCTATAGCCTTAATGAAATCCATGTTAATCACTTCCCATTTTCAAGTCGGAATCTCTATAGCCTGCAATAATTCACCAGGTTTCTGATGCTCAATCTTAACCTACTAACAATTTGGGCACTGAGCAACAAACTCTGCTATATCCTTCTTCATTTCGTCCCACAATTATATTCCCCTGATATCATGATACATCTTCGTTGCTCCTGGATGAATGGAATAACGAGAATAGTGAGCTTCTCCCATAACCTGCTGGCGCAACCCTGCTACATTAGGAACACATAATCGACCTCGATATTTGAGGACTCCATCTCCTGTAATCTCCAATGGTGTATTCTCCTTTTGAGGGGTTGTATCTCTGTAGTGAGCTAGCACATGATCTTCATACTAGCGTTCCTTCACTTCAGTTACTAGAGGATGTTGTCGTGCCCTGAATAGTAACTCCGGTACCACCTGAATCTAATAATCGAACTCCAAGATTAGCTAGCCGATGAATCTCACAAGTTATCTCATTCTTCTCTGGCTGTAAATATGATAAGCTACCCATAGATCTACAGCTGAGGGCGTCGGCTACTACATTCGCCTTTCCTGAATGGTATAAAATATCAACATCATAGTCTTTTAGTAGCTCCAACCATCGCCTCTGACGTAAATTAAATTCCTTTTGCTTGAATATATACTGAAGGCTCTTATGGCCCGTATAGATATCAACATGAATGCCATACAAATAGTGCCTCCACATCTTTAGTGCATGAATCACCGCGGCTAACTCTAAATCGTGGGTGGGGTAATTCTTCTCGTGGTTTCTTAGTTGTCTAGAAGCATAAGTGATAACCTTACCATGTTGTATCAATACACAACCCAATCTAACGCCCGAAGCATCACAATAAATAGCATAACTATCGGTCCTTTCTAGAAGTGTCAGAACTAGTGCTGAAGTCAATCTGTCCTTTAATGCCTGGAAACTCCGCTCACAAGCATCTGTCCACTGAAACTTGGTTACCTTCTGAGTCAATTTTGTCAATGGTGCTGAAAGGGAAGAAAACCCCTCTACAAATCTCTTGTAATAACCTGCCAAACCCAGGAAGCTACGAAGCTCTGTCGGTGTCGTGGGTATAGGCCAAGTCTTCACTGCCTCAATCTAGTGATAAATATAGCCCTTTCTGATCATCTTCCTTGCCTTGAGATAGGAAATAAACCTACCTCTCAGCGATGCAGTATTACCTTTCCACTCTAGAACTGGCTCCTCTAGAAACTGGAACCGAACCATCTTTGATCTACAATCAATGTCAGTATAACAAGAAGCCAACCAATCCATACCTATTATAACATCAAATTCTACCATATTTAGCTCAATCAGGTCCGCTACTGTAGAACGACTAAGAACTCCTACTATACAATCTCTATATACCCGTCTAGCTATCACTGGATCCCCAACAGATGTAGACACCTCAAAAGGTTCAATCAACTCAGGTTCTATCCCAAACTTGCTAGCAACCAACGGAGTAACATACGATAAGGTGGAACCTGGACCAATCAATGCATATACATCATATGAAGAGACTGATAATATACATATAACAACATCAGGTGACGACTCCTAATCCTGTCGACCCGCTAATGCATAAATGCGGTTCTGAGGACCGCTCGAGCTAGATGCTCCACTTCTGCCTCTACCACGACCGACTGGTGCCTGTGATCCTTGCCCATGGGGGCGTACTAATGATGACGAACCAACTATAGATCCCGCTGGCTGAACTATACCTGCACCACCTCTTGTCGGACAATCTCTCATAACGTGGCCTGGATAACCACAAGAATAACAAGCACTCAACCCCACAAGGCACTGCCTGACATGATGCTTACCACACTGAGCACATCGTGGAAAGGGTGGCCTCATCTGACTTGACTCACCCTTATACTGAGAATGATAGGCCCTGGAACTCTGACTGGGCCGTGAATATGTGGAATGATCAAATCTCCTATCGAAAAATTGAGGGGGTGCACTGGATGATGGCTGAGCTGGATACCTCGGGTACTGTTGTCTCTGACCACCTCAAAACTCACCAGAAGGACCTGAAGATCCCATTCTCTTACTCTGGCCCCTATCATGCTCACTATCGGCCATCTGCTTCTGCTTACGCTCCTCTACACCCTGAGCGTATGCCTGAATACGAGAAATATCAATGCTTGGATGAAATGAGACCGACATACAGTCATTGAACAGGTGCGACTCCAACCCCATCACACNGAGAAATATCAATGTCTGGATGAAGTGAGACCGACATACGGTCAGTAAGGAGGTGCGGCTCCAACCCCATCATGAACTGGTGAACCCGATCCTCCATCTTAGCTATAATAGTGGGAGCATACCTATCTAAAGAATCAAACTAAAGGTTGTACTCCCGAACACTCATATTACCCTGTCGAAGGGTCAAGAACCTATCAACTCTGACCCGTCTAAGCTCTGGTGGCAAATAATGACGAAGAAAAGCCTCTGTAAACTCCTATCATACTGCTGGAAGGGCATCCTCACCTTTGGACAACTCCCAAGACTCGTACCAATTAACTGCAGCATCCCGAAGTCTATAGGAAGCTAGCTCAACCGACTCAGTCGTAGTGGCCTTCATTACCCTCAAAGTCATCTACATCCTATCGATAAATACCTGAGGATCCTCGTTTGGATCTGCTCCAGTGAATATCGGAGGGTCCAAATTAATGAAATCATGAACCCTCGCACGGATGGCCCTATCTACATGACCAATATCTACCTTCTGGTGACGAGCATGTGCGGCCACTAATTGAGTCAATAGCTGAATAACATCTCTCATCTTCTAACCTGGTGCATCTGGCTGAGGAGCTGGGGGTACTGGAGCGGGAGCGGGAGTTGGTGCCCCTTGGATCTCCTGTGGAGAGGACAGTGTATGTCAAGTCTGAGATGGAGTCTCACTATGCGACTCTCCCCTAGACCTGGTAACTCGTGGTGCTCGACTTATAGTCTCATCAGCCACGGACTTGCCCTTCTGGGCAGCTGTAGCCTTCTTGGACATCATTGAAATCATAACGTATCGTTAGGAGAATGAATCCTTATATTGCACGATCTAAGATAAGAAGGGAGGATAACATCATATATGTCCTGCAACCTCTGGTTTATAAGTGTGGCGCACAACACACCCATAAACAAGACTCTACTAGACACANCAAGAACCTATCAACTCTGGCCCGTCTAAGCTCTGGTGGCAAATAATGACGAAGAAAAGCCTCTTTAAAATCCTGCCATACTGCTGGAAGGGCATACTCACCTCTGGACAACTCCCAAGACTCGTACCAATTAATTGCAATATCCTGAAGTCTATAGGAAGCTAGCTCAACTGACTCAATCACAGTGGCCTTCATTACCCTCAAAGTCCTCTATATCCTATCGATAAATACCCGAGGGTCCTCATTTGGATCTGCTCCAACGAATATCGGAGGGTCCAAATTAATGAAATCACGAACCCTAGCACCAATGGCCCTATCCACATGACCAATACCAACCTCCTGATGTCGAGCTTGTGCGGCCACTAATCAAGTCAATAACTGAATAACATCTCTCATCTCATGACCCGGTGCATCTGGATGAGGAGCTGGGGGTACTGGAGTGGGTGCTGGAGATGGTACCCCTCGGATCACCTTTGGAGAGGGCAGGGTATGTGAAGTCTGAGATGGAGTCTCACTATGCGACTCTCCCCGAGACCTGGTAACTCGTGGTGCTCTACTTGTAGTCTCATCATCCAAAGACATGGCCTTCTGGGCGGCTGTAGCCTTCTTGGGCATCGCTGAAAACATAACATGTTGTCAGGAAAATGAATTTGTATATCGCACAATCTAAGATAAGAAAGAAAAGTAACCATCCTAGATATCTTGTAGCCTCCTGTCTATAAGTGTGGTGCACAACACACCCATAAACAAGACTCTACTAGACACGATCTGTAGACAACCCTAGGACAGAACTACTCTGATACCACTTTTGTCACGACCCAAACCGATGGGCCGTGACGAGTGCCCGAGTTCTACCTATCGAGCACCCCTAAGCATTCGTCTAAGATATAAACATGAAATAAGTGTAGGTCATGCATAAAGTCTGGAAATAAACTACTAATTCATATGAACAACCTACGTGAGAAAACATGCCCAAAAGACATATATATATATATGGAATACGGTAGGGCTAGCCGACAAGGCCACATACTATCTAACTATACATGACTATCTATAGACCTCTATTAGAGTGTACAACTGTATAAAGGACGGGACTAGGCCCCGTCGTACCCATATATATATATGTAAACACATCATACCAAAACTCAAAGCAGCTCCGGATCAAATAGAGCACACCAACTCTCGCTGATCAAGGATCCTAAGAAGAGGGCCCGTCAGCCTGTCTACCTGCACTTGCGGGCATGAAACGCAATGTCCCCAAGCAAAAAGGGACGTCAGTATGAATAATGTACTGAGTATGTAAAGCATGAAAATCATTACATAAAATATATAGATGAAACATGGGGTAAAGAATTCCACCTGTGAGTCTAAATAACTCTGTGAATCCTGAAACATTTATAATATCATGCACATGCGTGTAAATGTCGCATCGTGCATAGGTATAGGTGTACATAATATCATCAAGCCTCTGAGGGCATACCATCATATCATCTCGGCCACTATGGGCAAATCATCAATGTATACCAGCTGATCAGGTGGTGGTGCGTATGTAACGCCTTAACCTTTTCCCATATCCCATATACGTATAATATATGCGTATATAACACCTTCTGGTCATGGGTCAATGTACATGTATAAATGCATGAAATGCATAAGAAATACGTTAATAAGATTTCTCGAATATCATAAAATCAATATGCCTTTCGGACAAACTTTATCAAATACGTATTTTTCTGAGACCCATGAACAAAAGATATAATAATAATTCACATGGGAATCAAGAATATAGACACCCCCGGTATTTCTATGAATAGAGTCATTTATGAAAGTTGCGTACGTTGTTCGTTTCGTTTGTATCATTTGGATCATGCCAAAAAGAAAGAAGGGATAGCTGTAACATACATCAAGTCGTCAATTCAACTCAACAACAAGCTTATGACAACTAGCGCGCCAACCCTATAGCAAAGCAATACATGTACAATTTAGATGGTGGTAGTATATTACGTATCTCAAATGATAACTCGATTCTAAAATAAAACGGGCAACATTTCCCCTGATTTTACTGCTCCCTCAAGCCTACTATAGGAGAGATACAAACATAATACAATCAGTAAGTCAATTAGCCTGCAACTACAACGACGAGCGACCAACCTACTACCCTATCACATGTGGTGTTTCTCCACGCCATTTTTATCCTTCCAAACTCCATAAATCAGCAGCACAATAGACATCACAAAAGTAACATAAAACAGCCCACAAAACAGTCCACTACAAGTCAAATAACTCGAACTCACGGCTTCCGATCACCGTCCCGTAAGGTCTAACTATTAGGAAGCGAATTTATCAACTTTTCTTGATATTTTAAAGTCTAAATACAGAAATTAGGAATTTTATTAACTATTAAATACATTCCAAAACTCAAACTACAAAGAAAAAGTGAGGCGATATAGTGATACTTACGTTGTAGGGATCGTTCTGATGTTATCACTTCTCCATTTCGTACCCGGGATGTTAGTATTATTTGAAGCTATTAGAGAGCTCAAGATCCGTTATTTTATGGTGCCTCTGGTCATATTCTAAGTAAAATGAAGAGAGAGAGAGGCGAGTTAAAACATATTTATCAAACATTTGAAAAGTCAAAACGTGCTAGCTTGGCACCATCTCATTCGCCCATCTTCCGACGCTTATATCTTTTTATCCGGATGTAGTATGAATGAACGGTTAAGAGAGTTGGAAACTAAATTCTAAGACCTTCAATTTAGTATATAATATGTCTGAGAAAAACCTCATATAACACACAAAATATATTTCTCAAAAAGCTCTGTTATATGGCAAATTCTTAGTCTGGTTTTTCGCAACTTTAATCCGATTTTCCCCAAACTTTATGTGTTTTATCCAAACATCATATATAGTCATATTATGACTTTAAACTCATTTAAATCATGATTAACAAGTCTCATATTCATTATACGTCACCTTGAGACGTACATGGTGTAACAAAAATCAATAAACTATTCAAATTTAGGAATTTATATTGATTAAATATAATAAAGTAGAAATACTATCTATTGAACTTTTTGTTAGTCAATCTGTATTACTATAATAAATAACGAAATAGTAATCTATCTGAAACAGAAAACAGAAGTAGAAAGTTAGCAGCAACAGAATGTCGAAATAATATTTGAAAACATAATTTCTGAATAAATCCAGCTCACTGAATGCATAGTGTGTCCTTAAGGAAATTATTCCCCTCAAGTACCCGAGGTGCTGGAATAATATCCTCCCAGGATAGAATAATTTAACTCACCGGTGTATTGGTACCAAAAATCGCGGTGTCAGCGAATCACTCAATGGTAGTAAATCACATTGGAATAGATTTGTGCAGAAGAAGAAGAAGTCTTGAAGTTCAGAAATTTCGTAAGGAAAAATCTTAGGAATCAAACGAATTTATAACCAATGGAAGTACTGTTTATGAAAGTTTACAACCCTTCATAACAGTCACTTAAGAACGGGAGGGAATTTTAAATAAAAATCTGGGAAGAAACTGAATCAGGTCGCGCACGGATCTAGTTCGGGTTGGATATTTGGCTAATTTGATTAATATTTTATTAAATAATTAAAGAAATTTTGTTCAAAAAGATTAATCAATCAATCTGAAGCCGAGTCGAGCAAGCGACGATGACGACGACGATGACGATGCGAGGCTTGCCTTCTTCTTAACTCTTTAAATTGTATATACCGATCAAAAGTCTTTTCTTCCTCCAATATGGGACAATGTCCCTTTATCAAGGAGGGAAATTCAAATATTTTATTTTTTCTCAATTTCCCATTCACTCTTTATTTTAAGCTAACCAAGCTTAAACCCAACAATCCCCCACATTAATGGGGAATGGATATAAGACAAAGTAATGTACGGACGAGTGTGTGATTTACATGCAAGAATTAATTACATCTGGATAAGTAGGTTTCCCTTTGAACTTTCCGTAGTGAACTTATATCAGATATACTCGGTCAATCGGTAGATTTAATATCTTTGAACCGTCAAGTTTTGTTGCATACCTAGACAACATAAGTCACACGATCAACCGTTAATCATCTTTGGTTCTCACGGTTGTATTCGTTTCAGCCATGAACACCACCTGGTTTCATGAGTGCTTAGAGAATGGGCCTTTACTTTCATTCCTCTTGAAGCGGCTTACACTTCACACTCACATAGGTATTTTCTAAATATGTAATCCTATAGACACATTATCTGGTAATATCCTGCTAGACTTAGCAAATCATTAAAAAGTTTTAAGCTTTATTGACTCATCAAAAAGCCTTAATATTTTACCTTGATTTCTGAACATTGTCTTCATCACAAGAATGGGTTGAGTTATTTAACAATGTTTAATCGTCATTCAATACTTTGTTTGATCTCTTTGAACCTAGCTCTTACGATCTCCAGTCTGCTAGGTAGTATTACCGCCACGATGACTTGTCCTAGGCCTTAACCCTATTTCCTTTGATGTTCTTTCAACTACCTCTCTAGATAGGCCTTTTGTAAGTGGATCTTACATGCTATCTCTCGACTTTACGTAGTCAATAGTGATAATACCACTAAAGAGTAGTTTTTTAACGGTATTGTGTCTCCGTCATATGTGACAAGATTTTTCGTTATACATAACGCTCCATGCCCTCCTATTGTCGCTTGACTATCGCAATGTATACATATAGGTGCCAAAGGTTTGGGCCAAAATGGAATATCTTCCAAAAAATTCTGGAGCCATTCAACTTCTTCACCGGCCTTATTTAAAGCTATGAATTCAGATTCCATTATAGAATGGGCGATGTACGTTTGTTTGGATGATTTCCAAGACACTACTCCACCCCCAATTCTGAAAACATATCCACTCGTGGATTTAATTTCAGATTATCCGGTGATCCAATTTGCATCACTATATCACTCGATCATGGAGGGATATTTGTTATAATGCAGAGCATAATCTTGGGTATGTTTCAAATACCCCAAAACTTGTTTTATTTCCATCCAATGCATTTACTTGGGATTACTTGTAAACCGACTCAGTTTGCTAATAGCACATGCTATATCTGGTCGCGTACAATTTATGATATATATCAAACTTCCAATACTCTTGTATAGTCTAGTTGTGAGTTACTTTCACCTTCATTCTTTTGAAGTGCATAACTAACGTCAATTGGAGTCTTGGCAGTCTTGAAATCCAAATACTTGAACTTGTCAAGTACTTTTTCAATGTAGTGAAATTGTGATAATGTTATACCTTGTGGAGTCTTGTGAATTCTGATTCCTAAGATCACATCAACAATTCCTAAGTCTTTCACGTCGAATTTGCTAGCCAACATGCGCTTAGTAGCATTTATATCTACCATATTTTTGTTCATTATCAACATGTCATCAACATATAAACAAACAATGACTTCATGACCTGGAGTATTTTTAATATAAACACATTTGTCACACTCGTTGATTTTAAATCCACTTGTCGGCTCCTCAACGATATTAGCTCCCATAATCATTGAATTTCCACGAGACTTCTTCTCGGTTGTTTTGTTGTCTTTCTCAATCTTGATACGAATCACAAGATATTCCAACTTCATTTCTTTGCGCTTGTGCTTAAGATAGTTTTTGAAATCTCTCCACGAAGGAGGCAATTTTTCAACGACAAAGGTCCAAATATACCCCTGTACTTTCGAAAATGGTTTAAGAATACCCCTCGTTATACTATTGTGTTATCTATACCCCTTCCATCATACTTTGGGTTCAAATATACCCCACATTTAAACGGAGGGACACATGTCATCGTCCTATTGGCTAATTCTAAATATCTCCTAATTAATTAAAAAGACCCATTACCCATACCTGAAAAGTCATTGGTACTATTTTTTGTACTATTTTAACACCTCCTAAAGTCATTGGAGTTTTGTTGATTTAATTATATTTTCCAATTTTTGTGTCTTTGATTGCATATTTCCTATCATAAAAATACCAAAAAATAGTTCTTTTCTTTATTTGTGCATTTTAGGATTTAACTAACTATTCAATTGGTGAATTAATCTAGTGAATTGATCATTTGAATAAGTTACTTAATTAATTTATTTATTTGTGTAAATTTAGTTTAATAAGTAGGATTAAGAAAGAAATTGGCCAAATTTGAAAGAGAAAGTGGCCAAAAGTGCAAGATAAGGGGCTGCCCTTGAAAGGGTCCAAAACGACGTAGTTTTGCCTCAAAACTACGTCGTTTCATTAAGTGACCCAAGATCAAATCTCACCCATTGATCTAATGGTCCATATTTGATCTCTCAAGAGGTATTTAAAGCCTCAAAAATCTAAAAAATTCCCTCATTTTTCCCATAACTCTTTCTCTCTCTTCTTTCCGCCGTCCAAATTAACACCATATAATCTANAAGCCATATCATACCATATGGATTTTGAAAGTCCGATCAAAAAACAATAAAAAAGGACTGGGAAGGCTTGAATGGATGGCTTCCAAGGCCAGGGCTCGATCCTGCACAATTCAGACCAGCTAGTATCTGTTTAATTTACTTAATGCACTCACAAGCCTTCGCATCGCTGCCCTAGCTTCGTGTTAAGGGCACAACTTAAAGAACAACTTACTCTATTGACGTAATATTCATTCATAGTGGCCAGGCGGACCGTTCTGAAGACGGAGGGCCCTAAGAAACCCAGAAAGAAAAAAACCAATATAGGAACTACAACTAAGAAAGAATAAGAATAAGAAGAATTGCTTAAGTAAGGTAGTCGCTTCTTTTTTTCGGTATGCCGCTCCGCGAGCAAGGAGTGCCACGCACGAGCGGAGCAAAAAGAAAGCAAGGGGAATTCTTCCCTTTTTTGGGGAGAAATCCTTTGATTGCGTATTGAATATAGATCCATGTCTTTCTTGTTCCACTAGCTAAGACCAAATTCTCACATGTCCCTTTCGTTATTACAACCTTCTTTTTTGATGTCAAAGACCAGAAGCTACGCGCAAATTCTCATTGGATCTCGGTTGTTCTTAACAGCGATGGCTATTCATTTAAGTCTTCGGGTAGCACCACTAGATCTTCAACAAGGTGGAAATTCTCGTATTCCGTATGTACATGTTCCTGCGGCTCGGATGAGTATTCTTGTTTATATCGTTACGGCTATAAACACTTTTTTGTTCCTATTAACAAAACATCCCCTTTTTCTTCGCTCTTCCGGAACCGGTACAGAAATAGGTGCTTTTTCTACGTTGTTTACCTTAGTTACTGGGGGGTTTCGGGGAAAACCTATGTGGGGCACCTTTTGGGTGTGGGATGCTCGTTTAACCTCTGTATTCATCTTGTTCCTTATTTACCTGGGTGCACTGCGTTTTCAAAAGCTTTCTGTCGAACCGGCTCCTATTTCAATCCGTGCTGGACCGATCGATATACCAATAATCAAGTCTTCAGTCAACTGGTGGAATACATTGCATCAACCTGGGAGCATTAGCCGATCTGGTACATCAATACATGTTCCTATGCCCATTCCAATCTTGTCTAACTTTGCTAACTCCCCCTTCTCAACCCGTATCTTGTTCGTTCTGGAAACACGTCTTCCTATTCCATCTTTTCTCGAATCTCCTTTAACGGAGGCCGGGACGTCTGGCATAATAATTTAGAAAAGGCGGAATTGGCAACAGGTCGGCACGAAGTGATTCATCATGCTCAAACATGAGCCGATCGCTCGTTAGGGACGGTTTATAGATCATCAAATTCCCACAAATGGAATGAAAAGTGGGTCCATGTAAATGATCAAGACCTCGCAAACAACAACGCTCCTTCCCCATATGGAGTTCGGAACCCAAAGGCAATCGTTGAGTGAACTGTATCTTTTTTGTGTTAGTTGACCTAAGCCGCACCCTTACTGCTGGGGTGGGGCTCGGCCTCCGAACCGTACGTGGGACGAGTTTTTGCCTCATACAGCTCGGGCCGAAGACCGGGGGAAGTTTAGAAGAGATGGGGAAACCTAGCAGCTGCCGGTCGGGGCGGGGATAAGCTTGCTTCTTCACAAGCCTATCCCCCCAAAAAAACCGACCCTGTAGCGCTAGCGCTTCGCGTTCTTTCTATTCCATCCCATTCCATTCCGGGATAGGCGGCTAATACTAAAATAATAAGTGAAGTAGTCGTTACAACACATACATGAATGGATGGAGCTCCATGAGACATATCTTTTCCTACCCATTTCACCCCCAAAATCCCCGTCTCCGCCGGCTCGCTCCTCACCGCCGCCACGACTCCACTGCCTCACCACCGCCAAAATGCCCCAAACCCCCATCTTAGCTATTTTTCGACTCAAAGACACTCGCTTCTTTTGGCGAGTTGCTGAAACGCATTTGGTTCTAGCATCTACCTGAAAGAAACGTGCGTTTCAGAGTCGGGTAGTCACCTTTTAGCATCTCCGGCATCTTCTCGTGGCTCGACCGACTTCAAGCATACTTGTTAGGTATAATCGTCATCTCTTTAATTAATTTTTGATTTTTTTTTATATTAGTAGATTAGTTTATGATTTTTGATTTTTTTGTTTTGGTTATTTCTTGTTAATTAGAGTTTCAAGTTAGGTTTGTTTAATTAGTTATCTCTATTTAGTTTAGTGGTTTGTTAGATTTGTTATTAATTTAAACATGATCTTTAGTGTATTAGTTAAATCGTTTACTTAGTTAGTCGATTATTTAGTTGTTGTTAGTCATTGTCCGATTGTTAACGATGCTCGTTCTATTTTGAGCATTAGTTTGTGAATTTAGTTGTTTGTTTAATAATTAGTTTGCACAAATCGAATTCATTCCCATCAAGTTGGTTTGAATACTTAATTCAATTACGTTTTTAGTCTCGTCTTTGCTTTGTCAGTTCATAGTTGTCCAAGTTTAATTTGTGTTGAGCAAGTAATTTGTTGTTGATGGTTAAAATCTGAAGTTTAGTTTATTTTATCACAAAATAAGGTAATAGTACCTTACTTTTACTAGTAGGGTGGCTGAAAGGATATTTTTTTCCCTTGCTTTTGACACAACAGATTTTCAGGCTGTCCTTTCACCTTTGGGACAGACCTTGAACAGTGTTTAAGCACACAAAGTCAGTCTTTTGGATAAATTTTTGGTGAACCAAAATCTGTCCGAAAATCTGACTTTATTTGCCTATTGAAAGGGTTGCTTTTCTCCTATAAAAGGGACTCTCTTACACTTAGAATAGGGATCCTTACTCACTGAAAAAGGCACACACACACTCGATCTTACACATTCTGAAGGATCTTTACATACAATATACATGAGAGAGACTTTGAGCACAAAAACAACAGAGTTTGAGAGCTTTTTAATTGAGTTTTCTGAACTAAAATACTAAAAAGAACAAAGGTCATTG
>AWOL01S0042107.1:33639-60177 GCA_000715115.1 Nicotiana otophora | reverse complement strand
GGGGGGGGGGGGGTGAACGAAGGTCATTGATATTGAGAGATCAACGAATGGGATTCAAAAACGAACGAGTCGGGTCATAAAAATGGGTACCGACCGGGTTAATTTCAGGGGTCATTTGGATTGGGCTTTGGGGGGTTGGGCTAGAGCTGTTGGGTTAATTTGGGTCCAAAAAATAGGTAAGAAATTTGAATATTAATTAAATACCCCAAATTTTATCAAAATAACTTATGGAAAATGCTTAATAAATGAATGCAAATATTATTTATGCACTGAAATGCTTAAAATAATAAATTTGTATTATAATATAAATTTACTATTTTGACATAAATAATACTCCCTCTGTTTCAATTTATGTAAACTCATTTGATCGGGCACGAAGTTTAAGAAAAAAGAGAAGACTTTTGAATTTGTGGTGTAAAATAAGGCACATATATTTTGTGTGGCTATAAATCATTGCATAAGGATAAATTATTTCCAAATAGGGAAAGATGTCATTCTTTTTGGCACGGACTAAAAAGAAAATAGATTCACATAAATTGAAACGGAGGGAGTATAGAATAAAGAGCCTTTATGTATGAATACAAGTCATTATTGCAAAAATTAGATAAATAGCTTTAAAATGCTAATGTAATTATATGAAATGAAATAAAATATTTGAAGCATATATTATATGTACAAAAATAATAATTTTAGGTAACTAAGTCATCACAAAATAATTTTAAAGGATAATTATTAGATATTTATATAATACAAATGTAGAAAGAAATTAATTTTCGAGCTTTAAATATTATGAAAAATTATAGAAAATGCTTGTAAACTAAGTAATGACACAAAGTGATATTTTGAAACTATATATACTGTTTGAGAAAGTATGAGAGCAAAATTGGGTATCAACAGCTACCTCTCTTTATCCAGAAATGATGAAAGAGTTGTCGGGTAAAGAACTGATGACCAATTTTGACCGAATGGGGAGATTTAAAAAATGGAGGCCGAACCCTGGCTCCTGAGTTGCCTACATATCCCTGGTGTTACAGGAATCAGTCCATGTATAGTTTTGGATCCAACGGTGAACTTAACCGATGGAGTTGTTATAAGAATAGTCGTATGCTTCGGAAAAGGGCTCTTTTAGGGTAGGACAATATCAGATGAATTTGCGCGAAATCATGAATGTGAATCTTGAAATGTTATGGATGTATCTCAAAATGAGTATCTGAATGGTTATCAAGTAAAAATGGGTAACTGATGGTGGTTGGTTGCGTTTGAAATAATTTCAGGATGTGAACGTCCGGAGCGAAGATTTCTCCCGTTAGGAGAATGATTACTTCTTGGATTATCTGCAAAACTTAAACACGATGCACGCAAGTATATATGGATTATTGCGAGAATTTAGACATGATGAAAATTCCCTTTGGAGTATGAAAGTTGGTGAGGATGATGTTCTTAGACCATGACGTCCTGGGCCATGAATCATGTGACAAGGGATTCGCAGGCCATGAAATGATATCCCCGGGCTATGAGAATGGTGCCTCTGAACCATGATGCCTTTGAATAATGATGTGCACTTTTGAGAGATCCCCCGGCTATGGAATGGTGTCCTCCGGCTATGAGGATGATGCCTTCGAACTATGACGCCTTTGGACAAAGTGACGATATTTCAACCTATGAAGTACAAAGATGTGACGCTTGGTCACATGCGAAGATGAGATAAAACAAGGCTTAGTTTTGTGTAAGATGAGGGCAGCGCTTAGCCCTAGGTGAACAGAGGATAGTGCTAGGTTTTAGAAGCGTAGCAGAGATAGTATTTAATCTTGAGGAAAAGGTAGTGCTTAGCCGTATTCAAAAGGGGGAGGCAGGGCTTAATCTCATGCAAAATTAGAGACAATGCTTAGTCTCATGCAAAGAAGGGAGACAATGCTTAGTCTCATACAAGGAAAGGCAGTGCTTAGCCTTATGCAATTAGGGAGGCAGGGTTTAGCCTCATGCAAAATATGAGACAATGCTTAGTCTCGATGCAATTAGGGAGGCAGGGCTTAGCCTCATACAAAATATGAGAAAATGCTTAGTCTCGATATAAGAAAAGGCAGTGCTTAGCCTTATGCAAAATAGGAGACAATGCTTAGTCTCGATGTACGAAAAGTCAGTGCTTAGCCTTATGCAGTTAAGAAGGCAGATCTTAGCCTCATGCAAAATAAGAGACAATGCTTAGTCTTATGCAAAGAAAGGAGATAATTCTTAGTATCATACAAGGAAAGGCAGTGCTTAGCCTTATGCAATTAGGGATGCAGGGTTTAGCCTCATGCAAAATAGGAGACAATGCTTAGTCTCGATGCAATTAGGGAGACAGGGCTTAGCCTTATGCAAAATAAGAGACAATGCTTAATCTAGATGTAAGGAAAGGAGACAGTGCTTAGTCTCATACTAGGAAAGGTAGTGCTTAGCCTTATACAATTAGGGAGGCAGTGCTTAGCCTCGTGCAGGAAGAGGAGACAATGCTTAGTCTCATGCAAAGAAAGGAGACAACGCTTAGTCTCATGCAAGGAAAGGCAGTGCTTAGCCTTATGCAATTAAGGAGGCAATTATTAGTCTCATGCAAAAATAGGAGACAATGCTTAGTCTCGATGTAAGGAAAATGATGAGTGATAGTAGAGTGTTTCTTAGTTGGAGATGCTTGGTATAGATAATCCGCTATCTTGAAGGTGGTGACCTGACGTGTCTGCATATATTATTGTCTTAATGTGCCTGCATCCAAAGAAAAATTGTGAGTTTTGTAGGGGAAGGTTGATTCGCGCTTTTGTCTTTTGCTTTGCCTGTGCTCCTGTCTTGAGATCCTGTTTGAGTCACCCTGGGTAACATCTGGCTGTTTATAGAAATAAAGTTTTTTCGAACGAAATGCGTGCAGTTTTAGTTATTTAAGATATAGTAGTATGCAACATCGACTATGTTAGACGAACCAATGACTGTGACATATTTTAGAGACATTGCGGCTTCCTTGCTCTAGAATTTTATGGGTCCTCCTCAAAATTCTGCCCCAGTTTAAAAGCAATTCTTTGACTATTCTATGTATGACGAAGTTGGCTGGACTTCCTTTAGAATTTTGAGGGTCCTCCTCAAAAATCTGCCCCAGTTTCTGACCATGGAAAAAAGTGAAGATTTTTTTGAGATGTGACCGAACCCACAGGGATGCCTACGTATCCCCTCTTAAACGGGAATTAGGTCAAGCATAGTTCAGTTATATGAAGAAATGTAAACAATCTAAACATAGTATCTCTTGAATGCGTCTGAGTTGATAAGTTTTGGCCAAACTTCTCCGTCCATCTCTGCGAGTATGAGCGCTCCTCCTGTTAGTACCCTGTGAACCATGTAGGATCCTTGCCAATTGGGTGAAAATTTTCCTTTGGCTTCATCGTGATGTGGGAAGATCCGCTTTAGCACCAACTGCCCCGATGTGAATTGTCTGGGCCTGACCCTTTTGTTGAAAGTTCTGGATATTCTGTTCTGGTAAAGTTGACCGTGACATACTGCGTTCATTTTTTTTCTGTCAATGAGAGTCAGTTGCTCATACCGACTTCGTATACATTCTGCATCACTGAGTTCAGCCTCTTGTATGATTCTCAAAGAACAAATTTCTACTTCGGCGGGAATGACGGCTTCAATGCCATAGACCAGCAAATAAGGAGTTGCCCCAGTTGATGTGCGCACCGTGGTACGATATCCACGCAGGGCAAATGGTAAATTCTCGTGCCATTCTTTGTGATTATCTACCATCTTCCTTAATATCTTCTTGATATTCTTATTGGCGGCTTCCACAGCTCCATTCATTTGTGGCATGTATGATATGGAATTCTTATGCTTGATCTTGAAGGTTTCACACATGGATTTCATCAAATCACTGTTAAGGTTGGTGGCGTTGTCGGTGATGATTGATTTCGGTGCCCCGAATCGACAGACAATATGATCCCTAACGGAATCTGCGACGACCTTTTTAGTTACAGCCTTGTAAGATGTGGCTTCAACCCAGTTTGTGAAATAGTCTATGGCCACTAGAATGAACCTGTGCCCATTTGAAGTGGCGAGTTCGATAGGACCGATGACATCCATCCCCCAAGCAGAGAAAGGCCAAGGTGCACTTGTTGCATTGAGTTCATTGGGTGTCACTCGTATCATATTCGTATGTACTGGCATTGATAACACTTTTAGACATACCTGATGCAATCCGTTTCCATAGTCATCCAAAAATATACTACTCTTAATATCTTCTTAGCTAAAACAAAGTCATTCATGTGTGGTTCGCAAGTTCCGGCATGTATCTCTTCGAGCAATTTGGATGCTTCCTTGGCGTCGACACAACGTAATAATCCTATAGATGCACAATACAAACAAGTTAAAACCTAAGAGATGATGTGAAACACATCCTAGTGTCATGCTAATCAGTATTTAGACATGATGGGGGTGCACATTGTGACAAGCAAAATAATCCCTGAAAGAACATGATATCATATGAACCATAGATATGCTGGGGAACATATTGGCACAGTAGCAAGATCATAGAGAATGGCCTTAATACAAATTGAAACACATTGTACATGCAAGACAAACATTGCGTAGATTCAGAGCAGTGAGGTAGCAAGTTCATACCAAATAGCACATGTAGGGATTCTGGGATTGACACAATAGACTAATTAACTAAGGAAGATCTAAGTTATGCCATAAAACAAAATGGTTCAAACAGGACAGGGAAAACAAGTTGAGGTAACTGTTAAGATTGAAAGCCCATCATTAAAGGGGTATGAGATCAAGCGAGCATGCTGAGTGACACAATAGCAGAGAAACCAGACATGGTTAACAATGAAGGCCTTAACACAGGTTATTACAGATGTGAGGCATTCATTACAGAGATTCAGGACGAAGCAGGTAAGCATATTCATGAACATTCAGACACCAATACACTAGTTAAACGAGCTTAGGAGAGTTCAGATTATCCAAGTTAGACATAGACAATCTCAGAACCAGCAGCATTAGGAGGAGTTAAATGCTAGAGAGATTTAAAAAGAGTGTAAGGCTAACAAAGTTGTGCATAAAAAGTAGCCCAGAAACATGTTAAGCCATAGATTTTCAGAAGCGAGAGTACATGCAAATCAGAGACACATAAAAACAAAATTTCAATAGATCAAGTGACTTACCAGTTAAACGGACAACAACAAAGAACACAAATTCCACAAGAACACAGAATCTCGAAGCGTCAAAGTTCTCAAGAGCTTCAGAAGAACTCCGGGAATTGCTAGCACCAAGAGAAAGTTTGAATAATAGAATCTCAGTGGCCTTGGCTTTCAGCCGGCCAAAATGAAATATAGAACAAGAGAATGAGAGAATCACAGAACAAAGCTCCAATTTTTAGTGAAAGTATCCATTGTTTTTAAAGGGGAAAGGGGAGGGGTTTATATAGTAGTAGGAATCAAGCGAACAAACAATGAAAATAATCAATCAAACACAAGAAAGGAAAAAATATTACAGTCAATCGAAGATCAGTAAGGAAAAAGGAAAATCCCAAACCCTAGCCAGGTCCAACGACCTTGAATCGAACCAATAATGCAAGCTTCATTCATTGTAGCATGTATATAGACGAGAGATCGTCCAGGTCTTCACGAAATAAAGGTAAATCATTTCGGTTCTTGAGAGGTAGTTCTTGCCAAAAATGGGGCAAGAACTAAGTAACACCATAAACACGCGTATAATAGCAGAGTAACATAAAATAAGTAAGTAAATCATGGATTGATTCCATATTCGGGTTGGGATTGGAGAGGGTTGGATATGGTGGCTAGGGTTTCTTTACAGGATAGGGGGGAGAAGGAGAGATGAGTGGATTTAGGGGCGGCGGGTTAAGAGAGAATGTTAGGGTTTGGGTGGGTTTGGTTAATTAAAGAAGGGGGGTGAACGAAGGCCAAAGATCAATGGTTGGGATTCAAAAATGAATGGGTCGGGTCATAAAAATGGGTACCAACCGGGTTAATTTTAGGGGCCGTTTGGATTGAGCTTTGGGGGGTGGGCCAGAGTTGCTGAGTTAATTTGGGTCCAAAAAATAGGTAAGAAATTGGGCTATTAATTAAATACCTCAAATTTTATCAAAATAACTTATGAAAAATGCTTAATAAATGAATGCAAATATTATTTATGCATTGAAATGCTTAAAATAATAACATGGTGATATGTTTAACAATATAATAACAATAAATGACAATAAAAATAAATCAAGTAAGTAGTATGTCACTATTAAATTGCCCAAAATAAGGGCAAATAATACCTCGTGGAAAGGTAACAGAAATTTACAGCTTTAAGAGAAATCACGACAATAAATCAAGGGCAAATGCAGCCATAAATAAATATCAACAAGGGCACTCCCGAGGTACCGCCTCTAGTCCCAAATAATAAATAATTTCAAAATATCTCATTTCCTTATATTACCGCGGGAGCCTTCACATTTAATTTTAAAAAAAAATATTTTTTCCGAAATAACGTCCTGCGTTTTAGCCACCCTTATCACACCGCATGACTTTTAGTAGTTCCCCTACTAGCCACACGTATCAAGTCACCCTTATCTCACCGCATGCGTTTCAACACCCAGACCTTATACCACCACATGCGTATCAATATCACAATCTGCACCTCAAGTGCTTAAATATTTTAATTTGCCAAAATAAAATATATCAACAATATGTTTCCACAACAGGAAGCTCACGACTCAATCACAATGAGTACACAATCTCACAAAATATTCGGGAATAAATAACTCAGCAAAAATAATATTTAAATTTTTTTTCAATATGTTGCCTCAGTTCCAAATTTAAAATATCAAATACTTCATATTAATAATATTTAAATTAAATAAATTTCACCTTCGAATAATGCACAGAATAAAAGAAACCAAGTTTCAGCTAAATAGGTAAAACACTTAGCAGGAACAACTTAGGCAAATTTAAAATACAAAAATATATTAATGATGATGAATATAACTGAATAAAATAATTTAATTAACGGAGCACCCTTCTGAGTCAATTTGGTCATAGGTGCAGTAATAAAAGAGAAACCCTCTACAAATCGACGATAATATCCTGGCAAATCAAGGGAACTCCGGATCTCCGTAGCTAAGGACGGTCTGGACCAACTTTGCACTGCCTCAATCTTCTTCGGATCTACCTTGATCCCTTCATGAAACTATATGACCCAAAAATCCCACCGAATCAAGCCAGAATTCACACTTTGAAAATTTTGCATATAACTTCTTTTCTCTCAAAGTCTGAAGCATAGTCCTCAAGTGCTGCTCATGATCTTCCCGAATCCGGGAATACACCAGAATGTCGTCAATAAACACAATGATGAAGGAGTTAAGATAGGGCTGAAATACATTGTGCATCAAATGCATAAATGTTGTTGGGGCGTTTGTCAGCCCAAATGACATTACAAGAAATTCATAATGACCATACCGAGTTCTAAAAGCAGTCTTTAGGATATCTGGCTCCCGAATCTTCAACTGATGATAGCCTGAACACAAGTCAATTTAGAGAATACCCTGGCACCCTGAAATTGATCAAATAGGTCATCAATACGTGGCAATGGATACTTGTTCTTCACTATAACCTTGTCCAGTTTACGGTAATCAATACACATCCGCATAGAACCATCCTTCTTCTTCAGAAATAAGACAGGAGCACCCCAAGGCGACACATTAGGCCGAATGAAGCCCTTATCAAGCAACTCCTATAACTGTTCTTTTAATTGTTTCAACTCTGCTGGGGCCATACGATATGGTGGAATAGAAATGGGCTGAGTGCTCGGTAACAAATCAATGCCAAAGTCAATATTCCTGTCGGGTGGCATACCTGGAAGATTCGTTGGAAATACATCAGTAAAATCCCTCACTATAGGAACTGACTCCATGGTAGGAGTATCAACACTAACATCTCTCACATAGGCTAGATACAAATCACACCCCTTCCCAACCATCCGTTGAGCCTTAAGAAATGAAACAACCCTAGTAGGAACACAATCTGAGGTACATCTCCACTCTAGCCGCAGTAAACCTGGCATAGCCAACGTCACCGTCTTGGCGTAATAATCAAGAATAGCATGATAGGGAGACAACCAGTCTATGCCCAAAATAATATCGAAATCCACCATACTGAGCAATAATAAATCAGCTCTGGTCTCAAAACCACTGATAACAATTAAACACGACCGATACATGCGGTCCACAATAATAGATTCACCCACGGGTGTAGATACATAAATAAAAGAACTCAAGGAATCACGGGATACGCCTAAATACGGGGAAAAATAAGATGACACAGAAGAATAAGTGGAGCATGTATCAAATAAGACTGATGTATCTCTATGACAGACCAGAATAATACATGTGATAACAGAATCGGATGCAACTGCCTCTGTCCTAGCAGGAAGGGCATAATATCTGGCCTGGCCTCCCCCTCTAGGGCGACCTCTACTTGTCTGACCTCCACCTTTAGCTGGCTATAAAGGTGGAGTGGCAACTGGTGCAGTAATCATTGGCCGGAGAAGCCTGAGGGCCCTGTGGAATAGGTGGGACCTGAGAAATATGTGGAGGTGCACCCCTCCTAAATCTGGGTCACTCCCTCAATATATGACGAGTGTCACCACACTCAAAATAATCCCTTAGGGGACGTGGCTGTTGGGACTGTCTCGGGCATGATAAACTAGATTGCCCACTGAAGTCACCCCATAGAGGAGGTACAGAAGACACTGGCGGTGCATAATATCGAACCCGAGGTCTGGGAATAGCCGGAATACCACTAGAATCTGGAAGTGCTGAATGAATAGGACAGCTCACATAACCTCTACCATGATGGGCTGCAGCTGGGGTACGAGAATTTTTATATGTGCCAGAATCTCGGGGTCTCTTAGTTTCCCTCTCTTTTCTCTCCCGAGTTCGCATACCCTCCAATCTCCTAGAAATTGACACCACCTGTTGGTATGTAATGTCCATATCTAGTTCTCGAGCCATACTGAATCTGATACTAGGGTGGAGCCCCTCAATAAATCGACGAACCCGCTCTCGAATAGTAGCAACCAAAGCTGGTGTATGCCAAGCCAAATCATTGAATCAGACCGCATATTCTGACACGGTCATAGAACCCTGGCACAACTACTCAAACTCTACACGCCATGCATCTCTAAGACTTTGAGGAACATACTCCCTCAAGAGCATATATGAGAATTGAGTCCAAGTGAGTGAAGCTGCCTCGTTCGAACTATCCAACTCATACCGCCATAACTGGTAGGCCGCTCCTCTAAGCTAGAATGCCGTGAAAGAAACCCCACTAGAATCCGTAATACCCATAGTACAGAGGATACATTGACATTCCTCAAGAAAACTTTGAGCATCCTCTGAAGCTGAACTGCTAAATGTGGGAGGGTGGTACTTTTTGTACCTCTTGATCCTGAGCGCCCCCCCCGAAACTGCTGCCCTAGCCTCGGGCCGAACTGGGATAACTGGCTGTACTGGTATAACCTTTGGGGCATGGTCAACCTGGGCTCGTGGCTCTGGGGTACGGGCGGCGGGAGTCTGTGCTCCTCCCCCGGCCTGAGATATGGTGGGAGCAAGTGTAATTAGCCCTGCCTGAGCTAGAGTGTCAAACATGCTTAAAAACTGGGCAAGAGTCTCCTGAAGTACAGGGGTAGTAACGGGCGTCTCAGGTGTCTGCTCTCCAACTGGAGCTACTGGTGGCTCCTCTGCAGCAACCTGTGCAGGTGCTCTAGCTGCACCATGTGGTCTTCCTCGTCCTCTGGCTCGACCTCTGCCCCGGCCCCGGATGTCTGATCATCGAATCCAATTGTGCGTATTCTCACCATCTGTGAGAGAATAGAAAGACAATGGCATAAAATTTTAAAGTCAACAATTGCGCACGATAAGGAATCAAAGAAGTGATATTTTTCTAACAGTTCCATAGCCTCCCGAAGATAAGTACAGAGGTCTCCGTACCGATCCTCCAAACTCTACTAAACCTTCTTGTGACTCATAACACCTATGAACCTAGAGCTATGATACCAACTTGTCATGACCCCAAATTCCCTCCATAGGATGTTGTGATGGCACCTAGTCTTATCAATGCGGAAATATCAATAGAAATCTAAAAATAAATGAAACTGCAATTCAAATAATTACAACTCCGAAAATCCGGTAGAAATAAGTCACAAGCTTCTAAGAATTTATCCTCAATGTATCTATATATCAGGGTTTAAAGAAAAATAAGGAAGCAACATAATAATGATAGAAGGGTACTCCGGAGTCTACGGACGTTGGCAGATATACATCAAAAGTCTCCGTACACAGGTAGCTCACTGATGTCTGGGATGGTAAGATATACCTAGATCTGCACAAAAAGATATGCAGAAGTGTAGTATGAGTACACCACAGCGGTACCCAGTAAGTGCCAAGCCTAACCTCGGTAGAGTAGTGACGAGGTCAGGTCAGGACCTACTAGAATAATAAAAGACATGGTGATATGTTTAACAATATAATAACAATAAATGACAATGGAAATGAATCAAGTAAGTAGTATGTCACCATTAAATTGCACAGAATAAGGGCAAATAATACCTCGTGGAAAGGAAACAGAAATTTACAGCTTTAAGAGAAATCACGACAATAAATCAAGGGCATATGCAGCCATAAATAAATATCAACAAGGGCACTCCTGAGGTACCGCCTCTAGTCCCAAATAATACATAATTTCAAAATATCTCATTTCTTTATATTACCGCGGGAACATTCACATTTAATTTTTAAAGAAAATATTTTTCCCGAAATATCATCCCGCATTTTAGCCACCCTTATCATACCGCATGACTTCTAGTAGTTACCCTACTAGCCACGCGTATCAAGCCACCCTTATCTAACTGCATGCGTTTCAACACCCGGACCTTATACCACCGCATGCGTATTAATATCACAATATATCACAATCTGCACCACGCGTGCTCAAATATTTCAATTTGCCAAAATAAACAATATCGACAATATTTTTCCACAACAGGAAGCTCACGGCTCAATCACAATGAGTACAAAATTTCACAAAATATTCGGAAATAAATAACTCAGCAAAAATAATATTTAATTTTTTTTAATACGTTGTCTCAGTTCCAAATTAGAAATATCAAATACTTCATATTAATAATATTAAATTAAAGAAATTCCACTTTCAAATAATGCACAAAATAAAAGAAATTAAGTTTCAGCTAAACAGGTAAAACACTTAGCAGGAACAGGTCGGGCAAATTTAAAGCACAAAAATATATTAATGATGATGAATATAACAGAATAAAATGATTTAATTAATATGCAACAGTGCTCTTAAATCACCATACGGAGCTGTTGGAATCGTCAAATTCTATTCCGGGGTCGTTTACACATAGGACGACATCCAGTCAATCTTTTCAACTAGTATGCAATTTAATCCACTAGTAGGCCTTTTCCTTGATTATCCAACTCTGAATGGCTCGAATCTAGCCAAAATAATTCGACACAGTCAATAAAAATTATAGGAATCAATTTCATAAGAAAATACTACAGTTTTCAATAAAATTCGAAATTAGCTCAAAAATCGCTAGTGGGGCCCACGTCTCGGAATTTGGCGAAACTTACAAAATCCGATAACACATTTAATTATGAGTCCAACCATACCGGTTTCACTCAAATCCGATTCGGAATCGACACCGAAATCTCAAAAATCCGTTTATATGAGATTTCTAAAAAACTTCCAAATTTTAATCTCAAAACACTAATTAAATAGTGAAAACAATGATGGATTCGGGTAATCTAACCAAAATTGAGTTAAGAACACTTACCCCGATGTTTTCTCTGAAAATTCTCCCAAAGATCACCTCTCCCAAGCTCCAATTTGTCACAAATGTAAAATGGGACGAAGTCCCTTGCTTTATAACTTACAGTTCTGTCCAGGCTGCCCTCGATCCTGAGCCTCGATCCTCGGCCTCGATCATGACCCTCGATCCTGGCCCTCGATCTTGCTCCTCGATCTTCGGCCTCGATCTTGGGCCTCGATCTTCGGCCTTTGATTCGATCCTAGGCCTCGATCTTAGGCCTCGTTCTCGGCCTCGATCCTGGGACTCGATTTTCGGCCTTCGATCCTGGGCCTCGATCCTGGGCCTCGATCATGGGCCTCGGTCCTTGGCCTTCGATTTCTGCCCCCGAATTTCCAGCATAAAATATTGCAGCAGCTGTTTAAGTTTAACTTTTGATCCGATAACCATCCGAAAGTCACCCGGGGCCCTCGGGACCTCAACCAAATACACCAACAAGTCCTAAAATATCATACGAACTTATTTGAAACCTCAAATCACATCAAACAACGCTAAAATCATAAATCACACCCCAATTCAAGCTTAATGAAACATAATAATTTCCAACTTCTACATTCGATGTCGAAACCTATCAAATCAAGTCTCATTGACCTCAAATTCTGCACATGAGTCATAAATGACATAACGAAGCTATGAAAATTTTCAGAACTGGATTCCGACTCCGATATCAAAAAGTCAACTCCCCGGTCAAACTTTCAAACTTGAATTTTCTATTTTAGCCATTTCAAGCCTAATTTAACTACGGTCTTCCAAATAAAATTCCGAACATGCCTCTAAGTCCAAAATCACCATAAATAGCTGTTGGAATCATCAAAATTCTATTCCGAGTTAGTTTGCACATAAGTCGACATCCAGTCACTATTCGAACTTAAGCTTTAAAACTTGGAACTAAGTGTTCCAATTCATTCCAAAACTTCACCAGACCTAAACCAATTATTTCGGCAAGTCATATATCAGTTATAAAGTACAGAATGAGGAGTAAATAGGGAAACAGGGCTACAACTTTTAAAAAGGCTGGCCAGGTCGTTACATCCTCCCCCTCTTAAAACAAACATTCGTTCTCAAACGGGTTTAGAATTATACCTGGAGTCTCAAATAGGTGTGGATATTTGCTCTGCATCTCCCGCTCAGTCTCCCAAGTAGCTTCTCCTTCTGGCTGGCCTCTCCACTGCACCTTCACTGAAGCTATGTTCTTTGATCTTAACTTTCTAACCTGTCTGTCCAAAATAGCCATTGGTTCCTCGACATAAGATAGATCCTTGTCCAACTGGACTGAGCTGAAGTCTAACACATGAGATGGGTCGCTGTGATACTTCCGGAGCATGAAAACTTAGAACACTGGATGAACTACAGAGAGGCTAGGTGGTAGTGTAAGTCTGTAAGCCACCTTTCTAACTCTTTTAAGAATCTCAAAAGGCCCAATATACCTAGGGCTCAACTTGCCCTTCTTCCCGAGCTTCATAACACTATTCATAGGCAAAACCCGGAGTAAGACCCGCTCACCAATTATGAATGCAACATCACGAGCCTTCCGATCCGCATAACCCGTTTGTCTTGATTGGGCCGTACGAAATCGATCCTGAATCAATTTAACCTTTTACAAAGCATCTTGAACTAAGTCCGTACCCAATAGTATAGTTGCAATATGAAAAAAATATTGAAACCGATATAAAATGTTCGTCGGCGACACCTATCATAACGCTAAGTATAGATGAGGATCTTAAGTCTGTCGAATACATACACAAAAATAATTGCCAAATGGAAGAGACACAATTCGAATAAAATTGATTTTATATGAAAGACATGTAGTTCAAACACTTGAAAGTATAAAGTCAATGGTATGTGTAATCACTTTTATCTATCTTATATGTCTAGCATGGCATGAAAACTTGATATGCATCTAAAGTCGATTTGTATGGCTTATATGACAATCTATGAAGAATTTAAATCACTTAAAGCATATATAATTCTTGATTTTGGAGCACCACATTCTAAGTGCAATTTGTGCACATATGTATCTCGCTATAACTATAAGCATGATAATGTAATAACGATAATTTTTAGCTCTATGGAGACATTGAAAAGCCATTCCACGATATTATATGGAGACATTATATATCTATCAAGAATGATGACTTCAAGGTGCAACATACTCATTCAAGTTAATATGGCCGGTTTATTTATCAAATCTATACCAACGATCTTTTGAAGATGGTGCACAAGATTGGAATGTGAAGGCTTAAAGATGTGAATTGATGCTCTCATCAGGGGGAGTTAATACACATTGTACTCTTTTTCCCTTACAAGATTTTGTCCCACTGGGTTTTCCTTGCAAGGTTTTTAACGAGGTAACCAAAATGCGTATTGTTTGATATGTGTACTATTTTTCCTTCACTAGAATCTCTTCCCACTGGGTTTATTTTAATTAAGGTTTTAACGAGGTACATTATCTGTTGAATAGACATTCAAGGGGGAGTGTTATAAATAGAATTATATTTAAGGTGAATGTCTATATTTTAGAGAGATCTTAGGGTTTGTTACTTGGTGGCTAAGTTACTTTTCCCCTATAAATAGAGGGGTTCTATTCCATTGTAAATGATCCCAAATCAATAAGAATTCTCTCTCTCTACTTTTCTCTGCAATACTATTCTTTTTTTAATTGTTTTATAACATAAATCAGTTTTTAAATATTGGAATCAAATTAAATCAATTGATTAAGTCGATTCTTGTGTATTGTTTTTGTCGATATTTTTTAATATGTAACATACACTACCAAACATATGGTCAACGATTATATTCTAGCATAACACTACCAAGCGCGAGTTATCCTGTAAGAATATAATTTTATCTTTTACCAAGATATCTTATACGTATAAAAATATACATATATGTTGGTGATTATAATTTTTAGATTGAAAATTATTTAATTGATCGACATAATTTTTTTAAAATTATAATCAAATCAAATTTTATATATTTCTAAAGTTAAAATTCAAAAACAAAAAATATCATTTTTTCAATTTTTCGATATTCGATTTAGTTAAGTTGTTCGATTTCGGTGAACACCCTATTTTTGTAACTCAGACCATTACTAATTAAATAGATACTGTATCATTTTTTTTAATTTATTGTCAATTAGTTTTCAATCTTCTAATCTTGATTTTTCTCTTTTGAAATTTCCTGCCTAAACTCACAAAGTTAATAGCATAAATATCTAATCCGCTTAATCCCTAGCTAATTCATGAAATCTTATATTCAAAATAAACTAGTTTTCTAGTTTAACAAAATCTTGACTTATCATGCATCATCAATCATCCTTAACAGACCAAAAGATTATAGTGATTCTATTATTTTTTTATATTTGAGTCACGCAAAAAATATCATTTATTCTCGTTGTTCCGCTTTATATGATATTATTTTTATTTGAAGAGTCAAATAATTTTTACCTTTAACAAAAATTTGTTATATATTCTTAAAAATAATTTCATTTTTAAGCAACTTATAATTTATAGTACTTTTATGTATTTAGTTATGTAACTTTTATGTTTTTTAATTAAAAAATTGATGCCTGGTTGGGTTCGAAAGTAGAAACTTTGTTTACACATGGTTTAGTTATATGATCTTCTCTCTTTACACATGGTGCTTAGTTGTTATTATTTAAGTAAAAAGCACTACAAAAAGTTTTTCACAAAATGATGAAACTCAAGTATAAGTTAGTAGTGGGACATGGTTACTATTTACTAATAACAAGAATGTTTTTCATTAATGTCATCTACAATTAAATTACAAAAATGTACAGAAGTGTAGAGTTAAAGGACGACATAAATGAAAAAGGAAAGCTATGATGTAGAACAATTATGGAATTTTTACACGAATAGCCCGTCAGACTCAATATTATTTTTTCTAGTCAGTATACATATATTATATGTTGATTATACATAATTATATATATGGGTCTTCGTACGATTGATCGAGGTCAAAACATAATGGAACGAAGTAAGACTTCGAGATGGGTTCCGAAGATGGTACAAACAAGCTTCGAGCCGAGGGACCGATCAATGTCGAGCTCGATATCATTATCAAGCTCGAATCCAAGTCGAACTATGATGCAAAGTAAAGTTTTCGAGCTTATGATTCAGAGACCGACCAACACTGACCCCGAATCAATTCAAAGATCCGAGTTAGAATCGAGCTCAAGTCAAGATCGAGAGCTCGAGTCAAGACCGAAAAATTGAGTCAATATCGAGCTCATAGACAAGAGCCGTTGCAATCCCACTAGAGGAGAGAATCCTAGCAGGAATTATAGAAAAATTGATTTATCATGAGTCTCTCACTATGTATTTTTAATTATATCTAAAATAAGATCCCTCTAATATAAAGGGGATGGTTATTATTTCTGTAAAGACCAAGTTTTGCTTACATTGTAATTCAAGAACCATATTCTCATATAATGAAGAGTTGTTCTTTTAAGCCTTATAAATTGATTCAACTTGTTTAGTCCCAAAAATCATCTTCTTTACAACCTTGTTTATTTTGTATTTTTTGCAATCCATATTTGATATTTTTATTTATCCTTACAATTTGTATTAAGCTATACCACATATCCTTAGAACTACGTACAAATTCAACTCTATCCGTTTTTCGGGTAAATAGTTTGGCGCCCACCGTGGGACTAAGGATAATAATGGTTATTTGATACGAATCTGCAAAAACACATCGTATTGCGCTTGTTTCCGAGAGTATCTCGAATTTTGGATTAGCAATGACTAACTACCAATCAAATGGCCTTACCTATCAACAACAAAACTGGTCTTCAAGATGAGAACAACAACTTGACACCCAGTACCAAAAGACCACTTATTAACGCCGTTGTATCTCGGATCGGAGTGCCGATAGATATCAATTCGCATGTGTCCATTAAGGCAAACATATAATCTGAACCTGAAAATAGCATTCATGGTGGCACTCAGTCTGCAGCTCGAAACACCCATAACATTGAGGAAAACGGCATCGGCTTGCGTATGATTTTTGAAATGTTACAAGCCCAACATATAGAGATAGATTAGTTGCAGAGCCAAATCCAGCTACCAAGTAGGCCGGAGCCCATTCCACTCTGAGAAATTGCACACGAAACGGAGCCAGCCGTAGTGAGGTCAGATGAGTAAGAATCTGGGACTACTCCCGGAATCGCAAAAATACTCGAGGAGCTCACAAAGCGAGTCGAAGCCAACGATAAAAAAATAGAAACATATAATTCCAGGGTCGACCAGATCCCGGGGGCTCCACCAATGATAAAAGGGTTGGATTCCAAGAAATTCGTGCAAAAGCCTTTCCCCTCGAGCGTGACCCCAAAACCAATCCCCAAAATATTCCGTATGCCCTAAATTCTCAAATATAACGGAACGACTGATCCCAACGAACACGTCACCTCTTACACGTGCGCCATCAAGGGTAATGATTTGGAGGACGATGAAATCGAATCTGTGTTGCTGAAAAAGTTTGGAGAGACCCTCTCGAAGGGAGCAATGATTTGGTATCACAACCTACCACCGAATTCGATCGATTCATTTGCCATGTTAGCAGATTCTTTCATAAAGGCACACACCGGGTCCATAAAGGTCGCGAAAAGGAAATCATACCTTTTCAAGGTTAGACAAAAGGATAACGAGATGCTAAGAGAGTTTGTATCTCGTTTTCAAATGGAACGAATGGACCTGCCACCAGTCACAGATGATTGGGTTGTTCAAGCTTTCACTCAAGGTTTGAAAGAACGAAGTTCGACGGCAGCACGGCGACTGAAGCATAACCTGATCGAGTACCAGCTATCACTTGGACCGACATGCACAATCAGTACCAATCAAAATTAGAGTCGAAGACGATCAGTTGGGCACTAAACCCGCTGCTCGAAGGGATGTCAATCGAGAACAAGGTATGATCAGGGATTGATATCGACCGTATAATGAAAACCACAGAATGAATGAATCGAGACATAACCCCGAACAAATCAACAAAAGAAGTGATCAAGGTCAAGGGTCTCGGGGACCGATGAACAAAAGTGGGTTAGAAGGCCTACCGGATCTAAGGAAGCGCCTCGGTTATCGGAGTATAACTTTAGCGTTGATGCATCCGCCATCGTATCGGCTATCGAACGCATCAAAGACACTAAATGGCCTCGACCCATGCAGACCGATCCTGCCCAGAAAAATCCCAATCAAATGTGCGAATATCATGGCACCCATGGCCACAGAACGGAAGATTGCAGGCAACTAAGAGAGGAGGTAGACCGGTTATTCAATAAAGAGCACCTTCGAGAAATTTTAAGTGACATGGCGAAGAACTATTTCAAAAACAGTGATTTCGGTAGGTAGAATGAACAAGAAGAACCACAACACGTCATTCACATAATCATTGGCGGTGTCGATACCCCTCAAGGGCCGGTGCTTAAACGCACTAAGACATCGATTGTGAGAGAAAAACGATCTCGAACTCAGGATTACTCACCCATAGGAACTTTGTCTTTCAATGATGAAGATGCCAAAGTATTCATACAACCTCATAACGATGCCCTGGTAATATCCGTACTTATGAATAAAACTAAAGTTAAGCGTGTGTTAATTGATCGAGGGAGCTCGGCCAACATCATTAGGTTGAAGGTCGTACAATAGCTCGGTCTACAGGACCAGATCGTACCCGCGACCCTGGTCCTAAACGGATTCAATATGGCATGTAAAATTACCAAAGGCAAGATAATTCTGCCGATAAACGTGGCTGGGACCATCCAGGAAACGAAATTCCACGTAATCGAAGGCGACATGAAGTACAATGTCCCTTTTGGAAGGCCATGGATCCACAACATGAGATTTGTACCCTCGACCCTACACCGGGTTCTTAAATTCCGAGCATCGAGGGGGCCATAACAGTGTACGGGGAGCAACCGGCCGCAAGAGAAATGTTTGCTGTCGAGGAAGTGAATCTGATATCCTCGCCTTCGCCAATAAAGGGATCAAGCTCAAAAGGGGAACAAAGTGCCAAATAGCAATCACAGACACCAACTTTAACCCAACCAGAAAATCAGAAGATCGATGAAGATGTTGATCATAGGATTCCTCAATCCTTCGTGCTTCCCGATGATTCCGACACCACCCAATCAATGATCGAAGAATTGGAACAAGTCATATTAATCGAGCGTTTGCCCGAACGAAAGGTATACCTGGGAACGTGATTGACCCCCGAACTCAGGAACATGCTTATTCAATTTCTTATCGATAACATGGATTGTTTTTCTTGGTCCCATTTAGATATAACATGAATCCCACCGGATATAATGACACATCAGCTGAGCTTGGACCCTAGGTTCAGACCGGTAAAGCAAAAGAGAAGACCCCGGTCCAAGGTAAAGCACATATTAATAAAGGACGAGGTAACCAAACTTCTCAAAATAGGGTCCATTCAGGAGGTGAAATATCCTGAATGGTTAGCCAATGTAGTTGTAGTGCCTAAAAAAGGGAACAAACTTAGAATGTGTGTAGATTATAAGGATTTGAACAAAGCACGCCCCAAAGATTCCTTTTCACTGCCCAACATCGATCGCATGATCGATGCCATGGCCGGCCACGAGATACTTACTTTTCTCGATGCCTATTCCGGGTATAATCAAATACAAATGAACCCGGAAGACCAGGAAAAGACTTCATTTGTCACCAAGTATGGAACATATTGTTATAATGTGATGCCCGTCGGGCTAAAACATACGTGAGCTACTTACCAATGCCTAGTAAATAAAATGTTCGAGGAACAAATAGGTAAATCAATGGAAGTTTATATTGATGACATGCTAGAAAAGTCCCTACGCGCAGAGGACCATTTGACCTATTTGCAGGAAACGTTCGAGATTTTAAGGAAATACAACATAAAGCTCAACCCCGAGAAATGTGCTTTCGGGGTCGGTTCGGGCAAGTTCCTCAGCTTCATGGTGTCAAATCGGGGGATGGAGATTAACCCCGATAAAATCAAGGCCATCGAAGACATCATCATCGTAGACAACGTGAAATCCGTATAGAGGCTAACGGAACGGATTGTGGCCTTAGGCCGATTCATTTCGAGGTCGTCATATCGAAGTAACAAATTTTTCTCTCTGCTAAAAACGAAGAACGATTTCGCTTGGACCCCAGAATGCCAATAGGCATTAAAGGAATTAAAACGATATCTGTCGAGCCCACCACTGCTTCATACTCCAAAAACAAACGAAAAACTTTACTTGTACTTGGCAGTATCGGAAATCGCGGTAAACAGTATCCTAGTTCGAGAAGAGCAAGGTACGCAAGTTCCCGTTTATTATATAAGTCGAACCTTAGGAGAAGCAGAAACTAGATATTCGCACCTAGAAAAATTGGCACTTACGCTGATAAGCACCTCTAGAAAATTAAGACCTTACTTTCAATGTCACCCCATATGCCTATTAACCACTTACCCGCTACGTAATATTTTGCAGACCTTACTTTCAATGTCACCCCATATGCGTATTAACCACTTACCCGCTACGTAATATTTTGCACAAGCCTGAACTATCAGGCCGATTGGCCAAATGGGCCGTCAAACTCAGTGGGTACGATATCAAATATTAACCCCGTACGGCCATCAAGTCCCAAATATTATCGGACTTCATGGCCGATTTCACGCCGACCCTCGTACCCTAAGTCAAAAAAGAAATCTTATTGAAATCGGGTATGTCATCGGGGGTATGGACCCTTTTTACGGACGGGGCTTCGAACGTGAAGGGGTCCGGGCTAGGCATCGTTTTAAAGCTACCCACGTGTAACACTATTGGGCAGTCTATTAAAATTACTAGGTTGACTAACAACGAGGCTGAGTATGAGGCCATGATTGCAGGTCTCGAGCTAGCTAAAATCTTGGGAGCAGAAGTCATCAAATCCAAGTGTGACTCTTTGCTGGTGGTAAACCAAGTAAACAAAACCTTCGAAGTTCGAGAAGATAGAATGCAAAGTTATTTGGACAAACTGCAGGTCACTTTGCACCATTTCAAAGAATGAACTTTACAGCATGTTCCACGAGAGCAAAACAGTGAGGCTGATGCACTTGCAAATTTGGGATCATCGGTCGAGGAAGGCGAGATAAGCTCGGGGACTGTCGTTCAACTCTCGAGATCCGTGATCGAAGAAGTTCATGCCGAGATAAATTCTACGAGCTTAACCTGGGATTGGAGGAATAAATATATTGAATACTTAAAGAATGGAAAGCTCCCATCGGACCCTAAATATTTGAGGGCCCTACGAACCAAAGCTGCTCGATTCACATTAACTGTAGATAGAACTCTATATCGAAGGACATTCGATGGGCCATTGGCAGTATGCTTGGGTCCAGGAGACACGGATTACATCCTACGTGAGGTGCACGAGGGCACTTGTGGGAATCACTCTGGTGCTGATTCATTAGTCCAAAAAATAATCAGGGCAGGGTATTATTGGATCGATATGGGCAAAGATGCAAAGGAGTTTGTTCGAAAATGTGACAAATGTCAAAGGTTTGCACCAATGATCCATCAGACCGGAGAGCAACTTCATTCAGTCATATCCCCATGGCCATTTATGAAATGGGAAATGGATATCGTCGGCCCTCTGCCATCGACCCCAGGTAAAGCTAAATTAATTTTATTTATGACTGAATATTTCTCTAAATGGGTTGAAGCACATGCTTTCGTGAAAGTAAGAGAGAAAGAGGTTATAGACTTTATCTAGGATCATATCGTATCTCGATTCGGGATGCCCGCCGAAATAGTATGTGACAATGGGAAACAGTTTGTCTGCAGCAAAGTGACAAAATTTCTCGAAGACCTCAAAATAAAGAGGATATTTTCAACACCGTATCACCCCAGTGGGAACGAACAGGTCGAATCAACAAACAAAACCATCACTCAAAACCTAAAGAAGAGGTTGAACGATGCTAAGGGAAAATGGAGAGAAATCCTACCCGAAGTTCTTTGGGCATATCGAACAACATCAAAATCTAGTACGGGGGCAACCCTGTTCTCCTTAGTATATGGCTATGAAGCCTTGATTCCAGTTGAAGTCAGGGAACCCAGTGCCAGGTTTCGGTATATAACAGAAGAGTCAAACAACGAGGCTATGAACACTAGCCTCGAATTATCGGATGAAAAACGAGAAGCTACTCTCGTCCAATTGGCTGCCCAAAAGCAGTGAATCGAAAGATACTATAATCGAAGAACCAAGCTTTGCCATTTTAAACTCGAGAACTTAGTGCTAAGGAAAGTCACCCTCAGTACCCGAAATCCAAATGAAGTAAAACTAGAACTGAACTGGGAAGGACCGTATCAGGTTCTCGAAAACATCGGAAAAAGATCATACAAGATCAGCATTATAAACTCAAGCAATTGGAATGTGTCGCACCTAAAGCGATACTACTGCTAAGGTACGACCCTCCCATATTCGTTTACATTTCGAAACTAACCCGTGCAGGAGTCTGATCAGGAGCTAGGATGGATCCTTCAATGCGAAGCCCTAGGTCTAAAATCACGTGTTGAACTCTTTTTCCCTTAGATCGGTTTTCTCCCAAATGGGTTTTTCGGCAAGGTTTTTAATGAGGCAACCAATGATCGTGCTAAACTTAGAAAACATTCAATAGTATCCGAGGCCTCTTTACAATTGACCTTGAATACTGGGGAGGAATTAGCCCTTAAATATTTCAAGTTCTTATACAAGAAAGTTATTTCGTAACAACGGGGTTCTAATAGGAAAGGTTGTAAGAGCCAAATGGTCAAAACGAACCATGCTCATATAGTTGGCCTGAGCCCTGACGCAAAACATGAACACATGTATAATGACTTGCAAAGAAAGTTCTATTCTTTACCGATATCTTATATTCAAGAAAAATTCATCTATTTCGAGATTTATTAGGCAAACAGGATTGAGTTCGAGCAAGCGCTCACTCGACCATTACGCCTACAGGCTATATTACTTCGAGTTCGAATCATTCACTCGACTACTAAGCCTATATGCTACTTTTTTTCGAGTTCGAGCAAGCACTCACTCGACCATCATGCCTACGGGCTATATTACTTCGAGTTCGAATCATTCACTCGACTACTAAGCCTATATGCTACTTTTTTTTCGAGTTCGAGCAAGTACTCACTCGACCATCATGCCTACGGGCTACATTACTTCGAGTTCGAATCATTCACTCGACTACTAAGCCTATGAGCTACTTTTATCTCGAGTTAGAGCAAGCACTCACTCGACCATTACGCCTACGGGCTACATTACTTCGAGTTCGAATCATTCACTTGACTACTAAGCCTACGGGCTACTTTTATCTCGAGTTCGAGCAAGCACTCACTCGACCATTACGCGTACGGGCTACATTACTTCGAGTTCGAATCATTCACTCGATTACTAAGCCTACGGGATACTTTTATTTCGAGTTTGAGCAAGCACTCACTCGACCATTATGCCTACGGGCTACATTACTTCGAGTTCGAATCATTCACTCGATTACTAAGCCTACGGGATACTTTTATTTCGAGTTTGAGCAAGCACTCACTCGACCATTATGCCTACGGGCTACATTACTTCGAGTTCGAATCATTCACTCGATTACTAAGCCTACGGGATACTTTTATTTCGAGTTTGAGCAAGCACTCACTCGACCATTATGCCTACGGGCTACATTATTTCGAGTTCGAATCATTCACTCAATTACTAAGCCTACGGGCTATTTTTATTTCGAGATCAAGCAAGCACTCACTCGATCATTACTCCTACGGGCTATATTACTTTGAGTTCGAATCACTCACTCAACTAATAAGCCTAAGGGCTACATCACTTCTAGTTTGAGTAAGCCTATGTTCAAACAATCACTCAACTCGACCACTAAGCCTATGAGCTACTTTATTTCAAGTTTGAGTAAGCACTCACTCAGTTATAAATACTTATTTCAAGTTTGAGTAAGTCCAAATTTGATCAAGTCGCCTAAATCCTTGTGATAATATTCATAAGGCTTGAATAGAATCTTCACAAGACAGGAAACAGAACAAAAGCAAGTTGGCAAAAAGAGATCACGGACCTCGAGCATGGATCTCCTCGAGGGTCTCCCTCCGAGATCGGCACTTAGCAAGCTCAGTGACCCAATGTGCTCGAGTATCGGCTGCCTCTTTTGCTTGGACCTGGGCAGCCTCAGCATCGGCCTGATAGACGGCCACGAGTGCATCCGCATTGGCCTTTGCCTTTTCGGCATCAGATTCGGCCTTGGCAAGTTCAGAGGCCAACCGAGCCGCGAGCTCCTCTATTCTTCTTGCTTGGACCGAGCATTTCTCCTTCATTTTTTAAAGTTGGTTTTCGACCGATGACAATTGGGATCGAGCAGTTTCTTTCTCTGCAACGAAGTGATTCATTCCTTCTTTCCATTTCAAAGACTCTGCTTTTATCACATCGACTTCTTCACGGAATTTTTCGTTCATCTCAATTTTCTATTGCAGCTGTGAGACCGAAAAATTAGCCATCGTTCCGGTATCAAGCCCATAGGCTTTTAAAAGTATTATTACCTGCTCGGACAGATCGATATGATCTTGGTGAGCCTTGGCCAACTCGGCTCGGGGGTCTTTTATCTCCTCTCCCCTTTGGCCTAAGAGGAGTTTTAGGGAGTTTCTCTCCTCCGTAACCCGTTGAAGCTCGGCCTCGTATCGACCCAACTCGGTTCGGTACCGAGAACATGATTCTTAATGAACTGCCGTGGCCTGCAAAGAAAGGAGAAAGAAAGTTAGAAAAGAAAAGCAAACTTAAAGGTAACGCCATATAAAGGCTTACCAGATTCAAAGCCTGCTGCACTCTGTGAAAAAGATCCGATGCGTCACTTGTACCAGTAGTGCAACTCGGTTAGGAATCGAGGACATGATTCTCGATGAACTATCGCAGCCTGCAAAGAAAGGAGAAACGAAGTTAGAAAAGAAAAGCAAACTTAAAGGTAACGCCATATAAAGGCTTACCTTATTCAAAGCCTGCTGCACTCCGTGAAAATGATCTGATGCATCACTTGTATCGGTAGTGTCCTCAACACCGATAAACAGGTCACAAAAATTATCCTCTCCATCATGAGTCCTATCTAATTTGAGGGCCCCCAAACCTTGGGCTTCCCGAATCGCCCATGCGGAAAAAGCAAGAAAGGTGGACGAGTCTTCGATTGCTACTGCCCCAAGTGAATCACCCGGGCATTCTCTTCGGTTCGAAAAGATTCGGGAAGAGCCCCTTCAGACATATCCCCCATCTGTTGGCTTCGATGGGAAGCATCTTTGATCTCCAGCAACTCGGGGACTCTGCCCGAATTTTTCTCCGATATATCCTCAGTTCGAGGTGGAGCCTTATGAACCACTATCGATCCAGATGCATGTGGAACGTCGATGGTCTTCTTCATGCGGGCCGCCAGCGCAGACCCATCATTTTCTTCTTCTTTTTCTTCTTCTTCTTCTTCTTCTTCTTCTTCATCCCTCAGATGCAGAACTGATTCTACGGTCAAAGGAATGGTATTTTTGTTTGGCTTACGAGTCGTCCTCTTCTTCGGTTTTTGATCTTCGAGGATGGGAGCTCTTTGTCTCTTATTATTTTTCACTAGCTTTGGGACAGAGGCCAAAGCCTTTTTCTCGACAGATGAGGGCCTCAAAATCGCATCTTTGCCCACACCTACATACAGAATATTTTATTAAAGTGTGTGAAAAGCATCTTATTCAAATTACCAAAAGATTCGAGAAAGGTGCTTACCGTGATTTTTGACCTCCCATCGGCTCTTTGACAAGTCGCGTCATGAGCGCTCGGCGTATGAGGAGGTCGAAACCAGATCACGTACCTAGTTCTTGAGATCGGGCACTGCACCGGGCATTCAGATAACCGCTGCATCACAAAAGGGGAATATTGGTGAGAAAGGAAATGAAAGGATAAAATAGTAGGAGATAACAGTAGAATTACACTTACGCTTCATGTTCCACTCCCCGGGAAAAAGGCATTTTTTCGGTCGGAATCAGGTCCGAAGTCCTTACTCGAACGAATATGCCCATCCAACCTCGATCCTTATCCTCGTCTATACTCGAGAACAGAGCCTTGGTGGCTCGACGTTGGAGTTTTATTAACCCTCCTCGAAAAAGGCGAGGACGGTATAATCGGACAAGATGATCGAGGGTGAAAGGCATTCCCTCGATTTTACTCACAAAATATCGAATCAAAATAATTATCCGCCAAAAGGAAGGATGTATCTGGCCTAGGTGTATTAGGTATTTACGACAAAAATCTATGATAACGGGGTCGAGGGGACCTAACGTGAAATGGTAAGTATATACGCTTAAAAACCCTCTCACGTGAGTAGTAATATCCTCTTCGGGAGATAGCACTACCACTTCTTTGTTCTCCCAGTTACAATCTTTTTATATCGGCTCGATATGCTCCCAGGTTATCGAACAAATATATCTCGATACGGGATCACATCTGCCAGGAACCGGCGAACCTTTATCGAGTTTGAAATCGGAGGTAAGAACATATGCCGCTGGAACGCACTCCTCAAGTCGTGGATCCACCAGTGTTTTGTCGGCGGCGGATTAGGAAGAAGAAGCTTTTT
>AWOL01S0042107.1:4287-33503 GCA_000715115.1 Nicotiana otophora | reverse complement strand
GGGGGGGGGGGGATTTTTATGTCTTCAGCATTTTGGATTTAAAGAAGGTGACAAAGATTTGGTAGTTTAGAAGAAGAATTTTGCAAAGAGGAATTACAGATTTGCGAATAAACTCAGAAAATACAAAAAAGAACTTGGAAAATTTGGAAGATTGAAGATGTAAAAGTGGTAAATGATAAAAGGAAGGGCTATTTATAAGCTAAAGCAATGACGGTTCAGTATCAGCGGTGGCCGACCACCGTCTGACATGCATTAAATGCCTTGAAAGATTAAATCGACGGGACAACTATCACGTGCGTCATGGTCGAGCCCAATATAAATGTCAGCTTATAATCCGATCGAGCCGTTGAAAAATCATATCGTTTCTCACCACATCCTTCCCGAGAAAACGAGGGGACTATCTGTTTACGGTCGAAATAGATTTCGGCCTTCGTACGATTAATCGAGGTCAAAATATAACGGATCGAAGTAATACTTCGAGATGGGTTCCGAAGATGGTACAAACAAGCTTCGAGCCTGAGGGACCGATCAATATCGAGCTCGATATCATTATCAAGCTCGAATCCAAGTCGAACTATGATGCAAAGTAAAGTTATCGAGCTTATGATTCAGAGACTGACCAACACTAACCCCGAATCAATTCAAGGATCCGAGTTAGAATCGAGCTCAAGTCAAGATCGAGAGCTCGAGTCAAGACCGAAAACTCGAGTTAATATCGAGGTCATAGACAAGAGCCGTTGCAATCCCACTAGAGGAGAAAATCCTAGCAGGAATTATGGAAAAACTGATTTATCATGGGTCTCCCACTATATATTTTTAATTATATCTAAAGTAAGATCCATCTACTATAAAGAGGATGGTTATTAATTCTGTAAAGACCAAGTTTTGTTTACATTGTAATTCAAGCACCATATTCTCATATAGTGAAGAGTTGTTCTTTCAAGGTTCATAAATTGATTCAACTTGTTTAGTCCCAAAAATCATCTTCTTTATAACATTGTTTACTTTGCATTCTTTGCAATCCATATTTGATATTTCTATTTATCCTTACGATTTGTATTAAGCTATACCACATATCCTTAGAACTACGTACAAATTCAACTCTACTCGTTTTTCGGGTAAACAATATATATATATATATATATATATATATATATATATATATATATATATATATATAATACATCAACAGATTAGTTTTAGTTTACGCGGTTGGATGACCGCCTATTTAGGTTAATTGTTTATTCCCCAAACACGTACTTGAAATTGTTTTGATACTTTTATTAATATATAAGGTAAAAAATATTTATGCATCTGGGAATTTTATGTGATTCATATATTTTTAGAATGAAGTAGATGAGCATAATTTTGGACACGAGTTGCACCGTCTTAACAAAATAATTTTTGATCTTTTTATTTGGTTGAAAAAGAGAAACATAGAAAATGTCTTGAAAGATCAATTCTGAGATGCGAAAGGACAAAACCATGTTCTAGGAATAATGTGTATATTCTCCTCAAAGTGACACGTGGACGCTTTTCATTGTGTATGATTAAGTAGGAACCCCCTCCCTCCCCCCCCCCCCCCCCCCTTTAAAAATAAGTTTAGTAGGAGTAATTCCTTCCAAATTCTAAGTGGACCACAATAATGCCCTTTCATTAATAAAATAAAATTGATTTGTTGAGTTTTTTTTTTTTCAATGATTGTTGAGCTTAGGTCCAATCTTAGGTTGCTAAGTGTTTCTTGACCCCATAAAATTTATATAGTATATGATACGAAGATAAGGAAGTACAGAATCAAGTGATTTGAAAGACAAGAATATACTAGTAAAGCACTTCCCTTAATTCTTAAAAGAAATTGTTTTTTTTTAAAATTCTTTTTAAATTATTAGAAGGATCTATAATGTTTCTACACTTTCTCTCAAGTGTGACTCGAACCCAGGAAGGTGATTTACCAACCTAGCAAGTTTTACTTGTCAAAATTGTTATGTGTGAATTCATATAAAAAATTAAATATGTTAACTTTCGTACTTCAAAACTTTTGTCACATAAAGTAGAATTGCAGGAGTAAAAGATAACATGATGTAATTCACGAATTTAAAGTTCTCTGAAGAAGTTCTATATATATCGTCCCGATGATAGATAAATTCAATTACTGAATCTAAACTTTTATTTATTTTATAGTAGTTTTTTTTACATATTATTATATTATTAGAGTTAGAGAAGTTGCATAATAAGATAAACTTTCAAATTATGAATAGAATCTTTCAAGGAGCACAGCTGTACAAATATTATATAATTATATAGCTTACCTAAACTCCATTATGAAAACAATGAGTATCAATTTTGAATATGTATATCCATAATTGAGGCTTTACAGATTTTTTGAGAATTTAAAAGATTTTCAAGAGCTCGTTACTCTTTTCAGGTGGCAATTCTATTTTATACTTTCGACAACCTTTTCGTATAAGACTGTGTCATCCTACTTTTTGTGAACTTTGAAAATTAATTGAAAAGAACTTGGCCCTCTACTATCTTGAAAATCCAATAAACTCATGGGATATTTACAAATAGATTAAGTCATAAAATAATATCTTTTTCAAAGTCGGAGTGATCAAGAGGAGTTCGTCCTCGAGATCAACTCGAAATGCGGCCGGACGCTTCTCGATAAGCAAATACTTCAAGAAGATCCACATAAATTCTTCGCTCGAGAGATACACCACTTTAGCTCTCGAAAGAAGAGACAAGAAGGAAAGATCAAGAAAAACGTTCTTCGTGATAGATCTGACGTATTGCCCGACTTGTATGAAGATCAAATACATTTTAAGAAGGCCCGCATCATGCTATGTTCGAGAAATCTGTTGTTTCGGCCTTCGAATCACGAAGAACAATTCCGAAAGAAGAATCAATTAATCAAACAGAATTATACTCATAATCAATTAATAAAATTGCTCTTCTTTTAAACATAAAAAATAAAAACTTGACTTTCTGCTGAGAATTAATTAATGTGATATTCCGACCCGTTAGTCACTTGCTTGCGCTACTTAATTGTGTAAGAAGTTGAGCCTTGACATGTGTCTGTGCATTGATTTTTGAATTTGTTGAATATAGTTTGGTTGTATTGGGTGATGTCATGAGTTGTTTTAAATATGTTAAATATAATTTGGTTGAAATCGGAGTCGAAAAGAAATGAATTATCTCACATATTAAAAACAAACACGATCACAATATTAAGGACGCGTTTGTTCATATTTATTTTCCCTTTTTGTTTTTAAAAACAAAAATGTGTTTGTCCATGAAATTTTTAAGTTTTTGAAAAAAAATCGAAAATAAGTTTTTCAAAATCAATTTTTTTTTATTTTTTTTCCACTCACAAAACTGCAATATTTGTTCAAGTGAAATGCATATCAAAACATAATTTCAAATTTCAAATAACATTTTTCAACTTAACTCCAAATACTACTTTTTTCAAAAATTATAATTTTCATGCCCAAACGCATGCTAAGTTCCTACAAATCAAGAAACAACAACAAAAAATCAAGTTCTGAAATTTTCTAAGTGACTAGCGAGGCTTATTACATTAAGAGCATATTTGGAAAGACACCTAGTAATTAGATTTGAGTGTAATTGAGTATAATTATACAGTTTGGCATGTTTGTTTGGCCAAGTAATTATTTGGTCAATATGAAATTTGGTGTAATTGGAGTGGTGTAATTACACTCTCCAATTCTCAGGAGAGGGGAGGAAGAAAGGGAAAATTGGTGGTAATTATACTGTATAATTACAAGGTTGCTTTTTAATTTCTTTCCTTTTTATTTTAATTTTAATTTATTTTCTTTATAACTTTTTATTTCTATTATTTTAATTTTCTTATTTTATTTTTACTTTTTAATTTCTTTTGAAATTTTAGAACATATTTTTCTTTGTACATTATTTATTTTTATTTCTCTACCTTTACTTCTTGCGATTCCATGTAATTGTTTATTTTATTTCTTATTTGTTTTATTATTCTAGTTTTTGAAACTACACCTTCTAATATTAGAAATAATGAGTCATTAATAAACTTGGCATATAATGAGTAATGCAATTAAAGTAGAATTTTATTGTAGAATGTGGTTATAAACTTATTGTGTTTCCTAATATTAAGTTGTATTAAAACTTACTATTATTATGTTGGAATTTGACATATGTTAAACTATTTTTATTTTTATTTTTGAATTTTGAAATTATGTTATATTCATGGTTCCAATTTACTTGTTGTAATAGTATTGACTCACATGACATGTTGTTCATCTTTTAGTTAGAATTAATGGATTAGTTTTGTCAAACATTTGAATAATGTTATGACATTATATTTATAAATATTAATTTATTTTATCAAACATAAATTCCATGATGTTCTTACAAAACGTATGATTTTAGTTTTTGTAAGTAACTAAACTAAATATCATTAATTTGGAAAATATATAAAAATTATTTTTATAATATTAATTATAAATATATGATTACAAATTAATGTATATTGACGAAAAATATACATCTTAAATAACAAATTTAATATCATTTATTTATTTATAGGCTTATATTTATTGTATTAACTTTTAAGTTTTGATAATTACTTTATTTAAAATTTAATCTAACTATGTAATTATATTTGCGCAACTAAACAGTAAACTTGTAATTACACTGTAATTATATTATGACAAACAAATAGATTGTCGTTATTACCGTATAGTTACTAGGCTATGTAATTATTACCCTAATAATTATACTAACTCCAATTGCCTAGTGACATTCCAATCAGACCCTAAATTATAAATGGTGTCACTAATTTTATAGGCTTGTGTCATTGTCACACACTCATATCCCGCGTCAATTTCAAATGTCATGAGACTAGGTCGGTGACACGTGTGAGTAGTTCCATTTTCTTCATTGGTTTAAAAAAAAAGAAAAGAAAAGCAATATGGAGTACTATTAAGACGAAGGCATGACATAAATAAAAACTAGTCAAGTAAAATGAAGAGGAAAATAGTTCAACTTGTTAGAGTAGAGCGCAACGGAAATAAAAATCAAATATACCTCCGGTCTAGTGGTGTAGCTAGGAATCCGATCAAGATCGTTCAAACTTAAAATAAGTTAATAAATTTTTTTGTCGATGAATGATGTACCAAATTTTTTAAAATCAAACTAAGCAATATTTAGATAAACAATAAAAATACTTGTAATCAAACTACTAATTCATAGATCAAAATTAATATAAAAAAAGATAAAAATAAAAATTTTACTAATAAAAGTAAGCATAAAATTAAAGGAAAGATAGAGTCGAGAAGGTTTGTAGTTTGTACTCTATAAAAAACTTTTGTTGAAGAAATTTTTATAGAGTTTAACCTTTAAATTATAAAATTTGTTTAAGAAATAATTTTTAATAAATATTACTTTTAAGATTAGTCGATTGTCTTTATATAAATTTTAAGTTTTAAGAGTTAATTTATTTTAAAAAAAATAGATTGAAAAGGAGTGAAGTATACATGTTGTGGTCTCAGTTTAATTTTGGCAAATAAAATGGGTATTTAACTTTGAACTCGTGAACAACCTGGATCACTGGACTGCCCCAGTCAATAATATTAAGGGTGTTCAAAATATAATTTTTCAGCAAAGGGTGGTCGCTTGACCATCCTTGACATAGTGTGGCAACGCCACTGCTTCGGCCATTGTTATGGTGTCGTCGTTGGAGTCAATTTGCAACTTCCGATCAGTCTTTTTGGCGAATCTTCTAACCACTCAAACCTCACTCTAGATGGTATGGAGACCAAAAGAAGAATTGTGTTTACGGACCCAACCATATTATGTCATATTTATATTATTATTCCCTCAAGAACAATTCTTGAGCTGTTACATAAATGGGCAAAAGTTTCTTCACAACTTGGGCAACTATAGAAATTAAAAAATGGGAATTGAATAAAGGGGTTTCAATTACTCCATTAACAGATCACCTTTCTAAAACGTTCAAACAGAATGCTAACAACACAATTATGATGAAGTTTTAAGTTAATGACATACGTTTTGAAACATTGGTTATTGAGGGACTATATATGGTCAAATTCGTTCATGTACTATTCAAATTTTAGCAATTTTGTCTTTGATTAAACTTTTGGTTTAATATTACAATCACTATTAGGAAAAAGTCTCATTTTTTTGCCCTTAACCCCTCATGGAGCTCCAACATGATGTAAATTTGCACTTCTAAGAAAGACATGTGAAGTTTACTCATTTTACGCTTGACTTCTGTTAATGACAAAATCAAATAGTAGATAATTTGCTAACCTCAAGGGCATGAGTGTATCAAAATTTAGCAAAAAATAAATAATAATTTTGAATAATACAAGGACAAATTTTTAGACATTTTCCCTTGTTTTAAAGTAATTCTCACGAAAACCTAAAATAAAAGTAGAATGTATACAAAACTTCACTTTACAAGATTTATAATGTGCCTTTTCTGTGTTCTACTTAGGGGTGGCAAAAATAATCCAAATTCATTTAACCTGTTCAACCCGTTCGAGTTTTAATGGGTTTGGGCTGGACTAGTATTGAGGATGGGCTGGTTTGGGCTAACCCAAATTAACCCATCACAAATCATCAGCTCAAATGGACCCATGATGAAGTCCAACCTTGACCCATGAAAATGTTCAATCGTAGAGTTCTACCTTGACACATGTTATAGCTTCAATCTCTTGTTCACCATAGAGATAGAGATACGTATTTGATCATGCTAAAAGAAAAGAAAAATCTCATCTTATTGATTGTCTTCCCCCCCCCCTCCCCGATATATATATATATATATATATATATTCGACATGTAATATAATTTTTAAGCAATTGAGAGGTTATTAAATATCATATATCGTATTTACTATATATATATAAATACAATAATATACTTGTTTATACAATACTACTGCATGATATTATTGTTTACCCAAAAAACGGATAGAGTTGAATTTATACGTAGTTCTAAGGATACATGGTATAACTTGGTACAAATCGGAAAAGTAAGTAGAAATATATCGAATATTGACTATAAAAAAGGAATGAAATACAAACCAAGTTGAGTAGGGAATGGTTTATAAATAAGCAAGATGAATCAATGTCCAAAACCCAAAAAAGGATAATCTTTGCTATATTTCTGTGTAAATCTCAATAATCTTTGAGGTGTGAGAATGTATTAATATCTCTTATCTGGATGTTCAATGTCTCTACATAAATGATAGTCACTCTTAATATAGTAAGAAAATCATACTTTGGATATAATAAAAAATACATAGTGGAGATCCCATGATAGATTAGTTAATTAGATTTTCTTTAATTCCCGCTGAGATTCTCTTCCTAAGTGCGGCTACAACGGCTCTTTGTCTCATAGCTCGATCTTGGTTGGTCGTGGTACTGATCGATCTCCGGATCCCGAGCTCGATATCGACCCGAGCTCGATATTGACTCGAGCTCAATATTGACTCGGGCTCGGTATTGACTCGAGCTTAATATTGACTTCGAGCTCGGTATTGATCGATACCTGAATCTTGAGTTTGATAACATGGATTCAGATCTCATCTCGATATTATGAAGACGACCCTTGGTCCATCATGTTCCAATCTTGACTAATTACACGAAGGGCAAAACCAGTTTTGATCGTATATAATTATGTTAAGAACCGAGGCTATCGGGCCTAACAATTGGAAAGTAACTCACCTAAAATCGATACCACTGCTGAGGTACGACCCCCGTTCGTTTCTCTTTTTGATGCTTCAAAACTAACAATTGTAGGTAACTTAGAACAACGGTTCGGTGTTAAATATTGCGTCAACAGCGGTACGAACGGGGGTCGTACCTCAGCAATAGTATCGCTTTTAGGTGAGTTACTTTCCAATTGTTAGGCCCGATAGCATCAGTGCTTAACATAATTGTATACGGTCAAAATCGGTTTTTCCCTTCGTGTAATTAGTCAAAATTGGAACATGATGGACCAAGGGTCGTCTTCATAATATCGAGATGAGATCTGAATCCATGTTATCAAACTCAAGATTCAGGTATCGATCAATACCGAGCTCGAAGTCAATATTAAGCTCGAGTCAATACCGAGCCCGAGTCAATATTGAGCTCGAGTCAATATCGAGCTCGGGTCGATATCGAGCTCGGGATCCGGAGATCGATCAGTACCACGACCAACCAAGATCGAGCTATGAGACAAAGAGCCGTTGTAGCCGCACTTAGGAAGAGAATCTCAGCGGGAATTAAAGAAAATCTAATTAACTAATCTATCATGGGATCTCCACTATGTATTTTTTATTATATCCAAAGTATGATTTTCTTACTATATTAAGAGTGACTATCATTTATGTAGAGACATTGAACATCCAGATAAGAGATATTAATACATTCTCACACCTCAAAGATTATTGAGATTTACACAGAAATATAGCAAAGATTATCCTTTTTTGGGTTTTGGACATTGATTCATCTTGCTTATTTATAAACCATTCCCTACTCAACTTGGTTTGTATTTTATTTATTTTTTACGGTTAATATTCGATATATTTCTACTTATTTTTTCGATTTGTACCAAGCTATACCATATATCCTTAGAACTACGTATAAATTCAACTCTATCCGTTTTTCGGGTAAACAGTTTGGCGCCTACCGTGGGGCTAAGGATAATAGTAGCTATTTGGCATGAATCTATATGAAACACACTATTTTACGCTTGCTTTTGGAAGTGTCTTTGATTTCAGGTTGAAAATGACGAATTCTCAATTAATGGCCCTATCTATCGATAACGAAGCTAACCTTCAAGATGAGAATAACAACTTAACCCCAGGGGGTGGAAGGCCACTCGTCGATCCCGTTGGAGCTCGGGTCGAAGAGCCAATAGACGTTAATTAACATGTGTCCATCGAGGAAAACCAACGTTCCGACCCTAAAAATAACATTCATGGTGGAACTCGATCTGCAGCTCGAAATACCCAAAACACTGAGGAAAACATAATCACCTTGCGTATGATTTTCGAAATATTGCAAGCTCAACAAGTAGCAATATCCCATTTGCAGAGCCAAACCCAGGCACCGCCAGGCTCGAGCCCAGTCCACCCCAAGAAGTCACCCACAAAACAGGGCCAGCTGTAGTAAGGTCAAATGAGCAAGAATCGGGGACTAATCCCGAAATTGTTAAGATGCTCGAGGAACTGACGAAACGAATAGAGTCAGGAGAAAAAAGGATTGAAGCAAATGACAAAAAGGTGGAAACGTATAACTCCGGGGTTGATCAGATCCCGGGGGCACCACCGATATTGAAAGTCTTGGATTCCAAAAAATTCGTACAAAAGCCCTTCCCCCCGAGCGCAATTCCAAAACCGATCCCCAAGAAGTTCCGTATGCCGAAATTCCTAAATATAATGGAATGATAGACCCCAACAAACACGTCACCTCTTACACATGTGCCATTGAAGGGAACGATCTAGAAGACGACGAGATCGAATATGCATTATTGAAAAAATTCGGTGAAACCCTGTCAAAAGGAGCAATGATATGATATCATAATTTACCGTCTAACTATATCGATTCTTTTGCTATGATTGCAGATTCTTTCGTAAAAGCACATGCTGGAGCCATAAAGGTCGAGACCAGGAAGTCGGACCTTTTCAAGGTAAGACAAAAAGATAACGAGATTCTAAGAGAATTCATATCTCGTTTTCAAACGGAATGAATGGATCTACCACCGGTCACTGACGATTGGGCTGTACAAGCTTTTGCTGAGGGACTGAACGAGCGGAGCTCGATGGCTTTACGACAGTTAAAGCAGAATTTGATCGAGTACCCGGCTATTACTTGGGCCGATGTACTCAATCGAAGATCAGAGTTGAAGACGACTAGTTCGGGTCTAGGTCAATTATTAAAAGGGACATCGACCGAGAACCAGGGTCAAGCAGGGATCAATTTCGGCCATATAACGAAAATCGGAGGATTATCGGACCCGGTCAGAACCATGTGAGAAACGAAAGAAGAAATGATCAAGGTCGAAATAATCAAGGGTCATGACCAAAAACGACTTCGACAGGCCCTTCAGGAAGCACCGAGGCTATCGGGCCTAACAATTTTAAGTAACTCACCTAAAAGCGATACTACTGCTGAGGTACGACCCCCGTTCGTTTCTCTTTTTGATGCTTCAAAACTAACAATTGTAGGTAACTTAGAACAGCGGTTCGGTGTTAAATGTTGCGTCAACAGTATCAGAGGCTTCTCTATCTGATCAACCTCGAATACAGGGGGCGTCTCCCTCGGATATCGGCTGCAGCAAAGAAAAAGATTTACATTAAAAGGTCTTTGAGAAGACAAGATTATTGTACGGGCCAAACGGTCAAATGAACCGTGCCCGCACTGATTTCTCAAGCCATAAGCATAAAACATATACGCATGTAAGATTATTTCACATAATAATGAAAAGAGGCCCCTCCAAGAATTTATTGCATCTGATTTCTATGGATCTATCGAGCCCAAGGACTGCCATTAATTTGAGTTCAAGAAATCATTCTCACTCGACTACAAAGCCCAAGGGCTACCTTATTTCGAGTTCGAGCAAGTCCTCACTCGACCACTAAGCCTAAGGGTTATTTTTATTTCGAGTTCGAGCAAATCCTCACTCGACTATAAACCCTAAGGGCTACCCTAACTCGAGTTCGATCAACCATTCTCACTCGGGGACTATTTATCGAGCCCAAGGACTGCCATTAATTCGAGTTCGAGAAATCATTCTCACTCGACTGAAAATCCTAAGGGCTACCTTAATTCGAGTTCGAGCAAACACTCACTCGACCATAAAGCCTAAGGGATACCTTAATTCGAGTTCAAAGAAATCATTCTCACTCGACTACAAAGCCCAAGGGCTACCTTATTTCGAGTTCGAGCAAGTCCTCACTCGACTACTAAGCCAAAGGGCTATTCTTATTTCGAGTTTGAGCAAATCCTCACTCGACTATAAAGCCTAAGGGCTACCCTAACTCGAGTTCGAGAAACCATTCTCACTCGGGGACTATTTATCGAGCCCAAGGGCTGCCATTAATTCGAGTTCGAGAAATCATTCTCACTCGACTGAAAAGCCTAATGGCTACCTTAATTCGAGTTTGAACAAATACTCACTCGACCATAAAGCCTAAGGGCTACCTTAATTCGAGTTCAAAGAAATCATTCTCACTCAGCTACAAAGACCAAGGGCTACCTTATTTCGAGTTCGAGCAAGTCCTCACCCGACCACTAAGCCTAAGGGTTATTCTTATTTCGAGTTCGAACAAATCCTTACTCGACTATAAATCCTAAGGCTACCCTAACTCGAGTTCGAGCAACCTTTCTCACTCGGGGACTATTTATCAAGCTCAAGGGCTGCCAGCTGCCATTAATTCGAGTTTGAGAAATTATTCTCACTCGACTACAAAGCCCAATGACTACCTTATTTCGAGTTCGAGCAAGTCCTCACTCGACCACTAAGCCTAAGAGATATTCTTATTTCGAGTTCGAGAAAATCCTCACTCGACTATAGCGCCTAAGGTCTACCCTAACTCGAGTTCGAGCAACCATTCTCACTCGGGGACTATCTATCGAGCCCAAGGGCTGCCATTAATTCGAGTTCGAGAAATCATTCTCACTCGACTGCAAAGCCCAAGGGCTACCTTATTTTGAGTTCGAGCAAGACCTCACTCGACCACTAAGCTAGGGGCTATTCTTATTTCGAATTCGAGCAAATCCTCACTTGACTATAAAGCCTAAGGGCTACCCTAACTCGAGTTCGAGCAACCATTCTCACTTGGGGACTATCTATCGAGCCCAAAGGCTGCCATTAAATCGAGTTCGAGAAATCATTCTCACTCGACTGCAAAGCCCAATGGCTACTTTATTTCGAGTTCGAGCAAGACCTTACTCGACAACTAAGCTAAGGGCTATTCTTATTTCAAATTCGAGCAAATCCTCACTTGACTATAAAGCCTAAGGGCTATCCTAACTCGAGTTCGAACAACCATTCTCACTCGGGGACTATCTATCGAGCCCAAGGGCTGCCATTAATTCGAGTTCGAGAAATCATTCTCACTCGACTGAAAAGCCTAAGGGCTACCTTAATTCGAGTTCGAGCAAACACTCACTCGACCATAAATCCTAAGGGCTACCTTAATTCGAGTTCAAAGAAGTCACTCTCACTCAACCGAAAAAGCCTAAAGACTACCTTAGCTCGGATTCGAGCAAATCATTTCACTTGAACTATATTCGTCGAGTCTAAAAGCTATCTCAGTTCGAGTTCGAACATTCACTCGGGGACTATCTACAAGAAAAGGTCGAGTTCGAACATTCACTCGGGGACTATCTACAAGAAAAGGTCGAGTTCGAACATTCACTCGGACCTTCAAGTAATTATCCCGTGCTAAGGATTTTTTTGGCCTTTGTATAAATTAACGAGAAAGGCAAAAGATTCAGAGGCCATAAAAGGAAGAAAGTTTTTTATATACCAGAAATCATTTACAAGGGCACCATGGTCCGATCAAGTTTTTCTACAAAAGACCAAAACGGTCTTAAAAGAAAGAAGAAAAATACTAAAAGGACTTAGTCCTCTCCAGGAACAGCATCTTCACCCCCGAGGCCTCCTTCGCTCTCAGAATCGCTCATACTCCCTATATCATCATCATCGGGAAAGTCCAACACTCTGGCTTCGGCTTCGAGCTCTTTTGCATTCTCGATCTCGGCTATAAGATCGAAGCCACGAGCATGGATCTCCTCTAGAGTCCCCCTCCGAGATTGGCATTTAGCATGCTCAACAACCCAATTTGTTCGAGCTTGAGCATCCTCGACAACCTCTTTTGCTCGAACCTGAGCGTCTTCAGCATCAGACCGATAAACAGCCACCATTGCATCAGCATTAGCCATGGCTATTTCGGCCTCCAATTTGGCCGCTTCCAGTTCTGAGGCCTGTCTCTCTCGATCAGAAGTCATTGAGTCCAACCGAGACTGGAACTCCTCGATATTCTTGGCTTGCACCAAGGTTTTCTCTTTTAAGCTTCGGAGTTGGACCTCAGCCAAAGCCAGTTGTGTTCGGGTAGTCTCTTTCTCTAAGGCGAGGCAGTCCATGTTCTTCTTCTATTCCCCGACCTCCGATTTCACTACATCCACCTCAGCACGAAGCTTCCTAATCACTTCAAACTTTTGCTCAACCTGCGGGATCGAGTTATTGGCCATCAATTCCGAGTCAATATCATTAAAATCAAAGATTCTTTGTACCTGCTCGGCCAGCTCAGTTTGTTCTCTCCGAGATACTTCCAGCTCGTCCTAAAGTATTTTTACCTCTCTTTCTCTCTATCCACCGAGAAGATTTAAGGCATCTCTCCCCTCGGTAAGCCTTCGAACTTCGGCCTTGTACCGGCGCAGCTCCCCTCGGGATTGAAGAAATGCCTCGTGATGAAGCACAGAAGCCTACAAAAATAAGAAGGGATTATGCAAGGAAAAGAAAACACAAGTGTGAAAATTAGTAAAGGAAATACGAACTTACCCAGTTCAGGGTTTGTTGGGCTTTGTTAAAAAGCAAAGCACTCCCACCTCGCTCGAGCTCTTTTTCGGAGCCTCCGAGTCACTCCGATCGATGATGTCTTCTACACCAATAAAATTACCATGGAAAGCATACTCCCCTCCATGAGCTCTTTCCCCGTGACAAGTTCCCACAACTTGAGTGTCACGTATCATCGATTGGGAGAAAGAAGGGAAAGAGGGGAATCCCCGATCTCTATCACCCCGAGTAGGTCTTTTGAGGCGTCTCCTCCGCCTTCGGGAGCCCCTAGCTTAGTTTACACACCGGCATTCGCCACCTCATCGATGATCTCTTTATCCCGAGGTAAATAATCCTCGGTCTCCAAAGGCTCGGGAACTCGGGTCGAAGCCCCCCTGACCTCATCAAGCCTGGTCGGAGCAGTATCAACTCCCACCGATACCGAAATAATCTGAGTATCGGTGTTAGCCCGGGCACGAGCCTACAACCCGAAATCACTTTCTTCTTCTTCTTCTTCGTCCCTTAGACGAAGGAACGATTCCATAGTCAATGGGATTGTGGTTTCCTTGGGCTTACGGACTGTCCTTTTCTTAGGTTTTTGACCCTGAGAATCTGAGGTCCTTTTTGTCTTACTTTCCTTCAACAGCTTCGAAACAGGCGGTAAACCTTATTCACCACCAGACGGGGGCCTGATGACCGCATCTTTTCCGAGACCTATAAAGGGAGAAGATAAATAAACTAATGCTTCGAATTAACATGTCACCTCGAATGACAAATGAATCGGTAGATCAAGATGGAAGCCTACCATGAGTACGAGCTTCCCATCGACCCTCCGACAAATTGTGCCATGAGCACTCAGCAAATGTTGTTGTCAAGACCAAGTTTTTGACCCAGTTCTCGAGATGGGGAACCGCACCTGGCATCCAAGCAACGACTGTGTGAAGAAAAACACTGATAAGAAAAGATGAATAAGTAAAAACAACAAAACCTAAGAACGACATCACACTCACAGTTCATATTCCATTTCTCGGGAAATGGCATACTCTCAACAGGGATTAGGTCCGAGGTCTTCACTCGAACAAACCGGCCCATCTAGCCCTGATCCTTATCTTCATCTATGGTCGATGTTAACACCTTGATGGCGCGACGTTGAAGCTTTATCAGCCCGCCTCGGTAAAGTCGAGGACTATACAATCTTATAAGGTGATCGAGGGTGAAGGGAAGTCCATCGATTTTGCTTACAAAAAAACTGATCAAGATCACAATCCTCCAGAAAGAAGGATGAACTTGGCCAAGGGTCACCTGGTATTTCTTGCAAAAATCGATGATGACTGGATTGAGGGGACCCAGCATGAAAGGATAAGTGTAAACACTGAGATACCCTTTTCACGTGGGTAGTGATCGATTCCTCCGGTGTCGGTATCACGACCTCTTTGTTTACCTAATTACAATCTTTCTTCACCGCATCAAGGAGACTTACTGGTATCAAGCATATATATATCGATACCGGCTCGCACCGACCGGCAACCGACGATGGATTGTCAACTTTAAAATCGGAATCAATAACACATCCCCCAGGAACGATTTCTTCAGGGCGTGGCTCCACCACCGGTTTTTCATCAGCCGACCGAGATGAGGAAGCAGCCTCTTTCTAAGGAATGGTTTTAAGGAACAAAAAAGACGGGAAGTTGAAATATTTTAGTGTTTAACAAAGAACAAACAAAGAAATTCTCAAAATTGGAAATAGAGAACTTGTGAGAAGGCAAAGAACTATGAAGGTTGGAATGAGAAGATTTGAAGGTAAAGGATTAAAATAATGAAGAAGGGGGGCTATTTATAGGTTTGGCGATGACGGTTCAAAATCAGCAGTGGTTGACCATCGTCTGGCGCACATTTAATGCATTGGTAACTGAACCGACGAGACATTTATCACGTACGTCATGGTCGGGCTCGATGCAAACGTCAGTGTATAGTCATATCGTTGGAAAATCATGTCGTTTCTCGCCATATTCTTCCCGAGAAACGATGGGACTATCTGTATACGGTCAAAACCGGTTTTGCCCTTCGTGTAATTAGTCAAGATTGGAACATGATGGACCAAGGGTCGTCTTCATAATATTGAGATGAGATCCGAAGCCAGGTTATCAAACTCAAGATTCAGGGACCGATCAATACCGAGCTCGACGTCAATATTAAACTTGAGTCAATACCGAACCCGAGTCAATATCGAGCTCGAGTCAATATCGAGCTCGGGTCGATATCGAGCTTGATATCCGGAGATCGATCAGTACCAAGACCAACCAAGATCGAGCTATGAGTCAAAGAGCCGTTGGAGCCACACTTAGGGAGAGAATCTCGGCGGGAATTAAGAAAAATCTAATTAACTAATATATCATGGGATCCCCACTATGTATTTTTTATTATATCCAAAATAGAATTTTCCCACTATATTAAGAGTGACTATCATTTCTGTAGAGACATTGAACATCCATACAAGAAACATTAATACATTCTCACATCTCAAAGATTATTGAGATTTAGAGAGAAATATAGCAAAGATTATCCTTTTTTAGGTTTTGGACATTGATTCATCTTGCTTGTTTATAAACCATTCCCTACGCAACTTGGTTTGTATTTCATTCCTTTTTTTCAGTCAATATTCGATATATTTCTACTTACTTTTCCGATTTGTACCAAGCTATACCACGTATTCTTAGAACTACGTATAAATTCAACTCTATCCGTTTTTTGGATAAACAATAATATTTAAGTGGTATGTTAATGGTATATATAATTAAAATTGAAAAATAAATTTATATACGTGATATCATGTACAAATATATGATCGTTTTGCCACACTTTATTGCATTAAATCAGTGTTTGATATACTCGACATCGTTTCTTAGAGCACAAAACACACACACAAAAAGATACTATAACTGAAAAAAATTCAAAAATTGAAAGAATGAAAAATACAGTGAATACCTATTTTATAAAATGATGTAGCGTGGTGAAGAAAGTGAATATTTGTTTATGTGGAAGATGGACTCTAAGAAACCTACTAATGGTGGTTAACTACTGTATAACAAAATAAAGATCTTTTAGGAATAAATTAATTTTATTATATATCATTGATAGTTAGTTTCCTCATTCATAGGGATGAAACCATATCTATGAGACAACTTATTTAATCTGATATTCATATTACTGTGTGTAATCTATATAATGGGAACATCTATATTGTAGAAAATGTAATTCCTTTAGTGATTGTAGATTGTAAAGTAATTTATAATTTCATAGGTAGTTATGAAAATTCTCCTTGTTTAAAAGTTGAGAATACTGTAGGGGTATTATCACTTTTAGTGCGCGCTAGAAATTATTTACATATGCTAGCCGAAAAAGTGTATAAAACTTGTATAATTATGTATATAACGTAGGGGATGTATATATATACAAACAATATACAAAGTTTATACATTTTTTCGGCTATTATTTTTATAGCAGCTATACAGTGTCATTTTTTCAATATTGTAAAGGCTTGGGTCAAATTGGGCGGGTTGGGTTACGACCCATTGTTTAGCCCATCTTGACCCAGTCCATCTTGATCCAAATGAACTTTGGACATGGTTGGGCATTAGTCTATTTATTTACTCAGTCTATCTTGACCCGCCCAAGTCCAAACAACTCATTTGTCACCCCTAGTTCTACCACATGTATGAAACCATATTTATTAACCTACATAGCTTATTGGAGTTTTTCTTTTAAAGGATATACGCAAATGACAAAGTTAGAAGTTTTTCTGAAAATAAGTATAGTTTTTTTTTTCCATGTTCTTCTTATTTTGGAAATTTAATACATACAAGATATAGACAAGCAGAGGCGGATCCAGGATTTAAGGCTTATGGGTTCCTACCATAATTTTAAATTATTATGCAATAATAACTGGGTTCACATTTAGATATTTACAAATATTTAGTAAATTTTTTTATATAAATACAGGGTTTACGCAAGAGTTATTGGGTTCCCGAAAACCCGTATTCAATGCTCTAGATCCGCCCACGTAGACAAGCATATTTCTGTATACATGGGACAAGTATTTTCGGAAAACAGAATGAATGATGCATCCAAAGATATTATTTGTTAAAAATGAATTCCACTAACTAATAGTAACTCTTACTAATCTGAGTTAGTTTCTTGAATGAATTTATACGCAAAATCTCCCATTAGTGTGGCAATGATTTATTGTTCAACTTTGCTAAAAACAGACAGAAAGAATCTTTATTTCCGAAATGAGAAAAGGGAGGAAGAAGAATTATTTTCCACTTTTAAATGTTTTTTCCTGGAAGTTGTTGTTCTTTGGGCATATATTGTGAATTTGTTTCTGGTTTAAAAAATGACTTTCTAATAAAATTAAAATAGGAAAACCAGGTAGTTAATTTGTCGTCCCTTAAATTACTTAGTTACCATGATTTCTTCTCAAAAGTACCAATTGATGTGGGATTCTCTAATTCTCTAAAAGAAAAGCTTCAAACGAATCGCCTAAGATGATTTATAAATTAAAAACCAATTAATACAAGATTTTGGAGTACACAAAATTCATTCAGCAACTTTTATAATAACCGTAATTTGGCTTTTATGTATGTGAAAAAAAATATATTTTAATTCGATTTTCAAGAAGTATACATATGGGTTTAAAAGTTATTCCTTCCGTCTCAAATTATTTATCGTGTTTTTATTTTACATGTTTCTTAAACAAATATAAATTAGAAGGAGTTTTTAACTATTTTATCCTTATTTATTTTTAAAAATATAATCTCTTTTCATGGAATATTTGCTCTATTTATGTGCCATCTCCATCTTCAAAATTAATTACTACTAAGGGTAAAATGAAAAAAAATAATAACTTTGTCTATATTTTTTTTTGGTTAAAACACTGTCTCCATTGATCATTTATGTGCAAAAAATTACATGTTGAGTTTGGCATCCCAAACTTTGTACATGAACATTGAGACGAGACTACTGTTTTTAGTCCTAACCAAAATTGTAGATGACTATAAAAAAAACTATGGTGGGTCATATATGACATGCCCTGGTTTGGCTATTTTGATCCTAAACGATGGTAGATCTCATCTATCCATGTTGACGAGTCCTTTGATATGATTAGGGAGATCAACAAAAGAGTTGAAGACATGAACCATATCACTATTATGGCTGAGACTTGCTAGTTTATCTACAGGTCTGTTTGCTTCTCTGAAACAAGGGTTGATAACAATTCCATGCTCTTCAGCTATATCCTGGATCTCAATGATGATGCTCTCAATCTTCCAGGGGACTTTCCATTCTCTTCTAATGTATCCGGTGATGAGCATTGAGTCAGTTTCTCCCAAGGCTAGCCTATAACCATTTGCAGCACACCATTTGATTCCAAAGAGCATTGATCCTGCTTCTGCGAAGTTGCTAGTCCCTGGTCCTAGAGGAATAGAGTAGGCAAAAATAACTATTCCTGACCAGGCCTCCTCCACCACACATTCCTTGATTACAACTCCCATCACTATTAAGTTTTACAACTTGGAGTGGGGGTTTGTTCCACTTAACAATTTTTGATATCCTCTGCTCTATCATTTGCTTCACACGCCACACAAATTGTTTGCCAATCTTCTCCTAGTATTGTTCTACCAAAACTGTTGCTTAGTATCTGCACAAGAGTAAACAAAATATTAGTTTTGGTTCTGTAAAAGGATGGCCTAACGTTCTCAAATTGTTTGCTACATCTTGACTTCCATAACTCCCAACAAGTAATAAGAGGAAGAATTATGGTAATGAGTTTCGCAATGCAATTGCGAGCCTTGAAGTTCCACCATTTGAGAAGGAGCATTTTGAGGTTCATGTTGTTATAATCTATGCCTAGAGGACCAGCAAAGAATCTCCAAATCTTCTTAGCATGTTCTCCCAAGCAGAATAGATGATCAACATTCTCAGTAATAGGATTTTGATTGTTATTGTTGCAACAGTGGCATTTAGGCTCCATTTCAATCCCAAATCTTGCGACTCTATCCTTTGTAGACAGTTTATCTTGGATAGCTCTCCATGTGAGGAAAGTGATCTTGAAAGGGACTTCTTTGTGCCAAACCCCACTAATAAATCTGTTCAATTCCTTTCTCTGTCTAAAAGTCTCCCAAGCAGAGCTAACTGTAAACCGTCTTGTGTTGCTTGGCATCCATATGGCTTTGTCTACCCTATTTATGCATAGCTTGATGTTCAAATCCTTGACCCTCATTTTAGCTTCTTCATCTGGTTGCACTTGAAGTCTGCTCCAGTCCCATTTCCCATTAATGAGGACTTCATTAACTCTGATATGGTTCTGTGTATTCGTGTCTTGAAGGAGAAGGTAGAGAGGACCTAAGTTTGACCAATTGTCGTACCAAAAAGACACCTCTCCTACGCCAATGCTCCAGAACATGTTGTTATCCACATCCTCTTTAATACTGCATAGAGCTTTCCAGCTCTGAGATTGGCCTGAAGTCCATTGAGCATTAGATGGATGAGTGTTGTAGAAAATTTTTTCTTGCATGAATTCTTTTCAAAGTGAGTTTGTAGTTCTCAGTATTCACCATTGCTTGATTTGAAAAGCATGGCAAATGTCAGATAAACACCTGAAGTTGGCACCTCCTTCATTATAAGGGTAGCACAATTTGTTCCAAGAGGTCCAATGATATTTACCACCTGTATCATTCCCTGACCAAAAGAACCTTGCAATATATTTTTCTATAATATCAATGGTACCTTTGGGGGGATTTGTGGCAGTAAAAAGATGTACTGTACAGGTAAGGCTCGTAACACATTTCTAATCAAAATGGCTCTCCCCCTGTAGATAGAAATTTTATTTGCCAACCTCTAATCTTATTAATAATCTTGTTGACAATATTAGAGTAGTAGCATATTTTGTTCCTTCCAGTAATAAGAGGGCACTTAAGATATTTGACAGGGTAATGCTTATGGTTCATACCTGTGATGATCTTTAGTCTATTAATAGTAGCAACATTAGCATTATCAGCTACAACAAAGCAATTTTTTTCCTTATTAATGAGTTGACCCGAGATTTTCTCATAGGTTTTAAGAGTTTTTAAGATCATTTCAAGAGATTTTTTTACTGCCATTACAAAAGAGGATAGTAACATCAATAAAAGAAAGGTGATTTATTTTGGGGCCATTGACACTCATGTAGAAACCTTTTGTAACCTTGTCTGTCATGAAGATTATTCAACATCTTGGATAGGAGTTCAACACTGATGATAAAAAGAGATGGTGAGATTGAGTCTCCTTATCTCAGACCCCTACTAGATTTAAAGAAACCATGCCTTCCTCCATTTACAATAACAGAGTACCAATTGTTGGATATGTAGTTATGAATAAGATGTATCCACCACTCACAGAAGCCAAAGTTCTTAAGAGCCATGCATAAAAAGTCCCAAGAGACTCTGCCATAAGCTTTAGTCATATCTAGCTTAATAACAACATTTTCAACTCTAGATAGCTTCTTAATATCATTGATAATTTCCTGGGACGAAAGAATATTTTCTGTAATAGCTCTACCTTTTATAAAACCTGATTGATTTCTGGATATAAGCTTGGAAAGGATGTTTGATAATCTGCTATTGAGGATTTTTGAGATGATTTTACTAGAGGTGTTGCAAAGGCTAATAGGTCTGAGATCAAAAACATTTTGAGGGTGGTCTATTTTGGGAATCATTACCAAGCATGTGTGTGTGAAAAACTTAGGTAGTTTAGCACCTTGAAAGAAAGATTTCACTGCCTTATAAAGATCATTGCATATAATATCCCAGACAGATTGATAAAAATAGCCACTTAGTCCATCAGGTCCTGGAGCACTATCTTTGTCCGTAGTAAATACAACTTATTTAATTTTATGAATAGTAGGGATGGCAGTTAGCATGTTGTTGTCTTCATCAGTGATACACCTCTCTATACAGTTAAGAACATTGAAATTAGTGGTGTGATATTCCTGAGTGAACATTCCTTGTAAGTGTCTCGCAGCTGCTTCTGCAATACTATCATTTCCTTCCAGCCATTGATTTTGGTCATCCATTATCTTAGTAATGGTCAACCTTCTTCTCATTTCCTTTATAACACTATGAAAATAAGCTGTGTTGGCATCACCTTCTTTAAACCACTTATCTCTAACTTTTTGTCTTAGAATACTCTCTTGAATCTTGATGTATCTTGTGAATTCAACTCTACATCTAGAGAGAGCACTTCTGTTTTCAGAGGAGACTAACACAATTATCCTCCAGTATTCTCATTTCTGCCTCCAAGCTTTTGGGAACCTCATAGATATCACCAAAAGCCTGTCTGGACCACACACTAAGGGTTTTACACACATGTTTGATTTTCTAATGGAGTGTATGCAGAGGGTTCCCATAAACTTCTTCTTCCCAAGCATCATTCACTGTCTTGATGTAGTCTTGATGTTCAGTCCAAAAATTAAGGAATTTAAAATATTTGATATGGTCAGTAACCTCATTACTCATTTTGACAAGCAGATGGGCATGGTCAGAGCATGCTCTTGACAGGTGAGTAACTGAGGTACTGGATATAGTATCAAACCATGCATTATTGTAGACAAGTCTATCAAGTCTCTTTCAGATAGTAGTGGGAGGGTCTCTGTTATCACACCATGTATATATTGACCTCGTGAAACCTGCATCTTGAAGACCACACTCATTAAGGCATTTTAGGAAGTCTAGACTTTCCTCCAATCTATAGCTTCTACAACCTTTTTTTCTTCACTGGAGGTGATAATATTAAAGTCTCCAATGACACCCCAAGCTCCTTGAATGTTGTTGGATGTATTCTTCAGGTCTTGCCATAGCTCTCTTCTACTTTCCTTATTGCATTTAGCATAGGCAACAGTTAGGAAGATATAAGGGTGGTTGAGATATTTTGCACTAATCAAGACATGTTGCTCCTTATCTTGTATTATAGTAACATCCACTTCAGCAGTCCAGAATATCCATATTTTGTTTGAGCAGTTGAAAAAACCATGGTTCATGTCTAGTTTTCTCTTGTATCTATCAATTTTACCACTGTCTACAAGAGGTTCCTGTAAGCATATCAAATGGATTTGAAATTGTTGTTTGATGGTTTGGAGTCTCTCCAGAGATCCTACTGACCCTATTCCTCTTATATTCCATGATAGTGTGTCTATCATTTGAAACTTCTAGGGGTAGATTCTTTTTGCTCTTCCTTGATTCCTTATGTGATCTAGAATTATTCAATGAAATCCACCTTCTGGTTTTTATAGTTCCTGGGTGAAAGATTTTTATATAAAATAATGTTTTGCTGGACTGGTATACTCTCATTATACTCCAAATCCTGATTGACTGAGCTGAAATTAACTCTAGTGAGTTCATTATCAGACAGAGCTTTTCTTTCTTCTTCATTTTTGTTTATTGTCGAGTCTGTCACAATAATATCTAAGTCATGGAAGACTTCTTCATATTCATCCCTTTCTTCCTCTATTGAAGGATTTAGATCTAGTGGTTCATTACTAGTGTTGTATCTACTTTCTTGATCTTTGTTCCTATTTTGCTCCCCAACATATATATGTTCCGCTCTATTAGATCTACTCATCTCCTGTCCTATTTCGGGGATGTTAATAGGGGTCCCTGTGCCCTTCTTATCAGTACCCTTTCTCTTGACTGTTCCATTAATATCTCTTGTTTCTCTTTGTAGTGTACCTCTGGAATGCTTATTGTCTTTGCAAATTTCTTTATTTTGTTGTGCAAATCCTTGCAATCCTTTGGTTCTTTGATAATTAAGCTGATCATCTCTCCTTGTAGTTCAACATCAACATTGTTGTAGTTGGTAGCAATCCTTGTTCTAGTATTTCTGATGTTGAGTCCTGTTTGTTGTTTTTTGCTTTTTCCTTTTGTTTTTATCTTTCTGAGCTTTGTCCTACCTTGTAGTTCTTTCTTTTTGCTGTGTATCCTGGAGATCTTGTGTAGATTCTTGTTCTTCCATATTCACATTCTTGCAGGTTGTGGTATCCATTAGACCATTCTCTATTCCATCTTGTAGGAGATTGAAGGAGTTGTTGACCTCTGTTCTATTGTTTTCCCGGTGTGTTCTTTGATCTACGACCTTCTCATTGTTGTTGTTCTTATTTTGTTGCTGGCCCATTGATACCCCATTGTAGTTCATCCCCTTTCCCCTTCTTCTTTCCACATTTTGCCATTTGCCATTTTGATTATTCTGACTGTACATTCTTCCTTCCCGAGGCAATGTACTTTTAGGCTCCATCTATTCTATATTCCTTCTTTTTTCTTGATTGTTCACAGTAATCTGCTTAACATTGCTATGCTAAGTGATATGTACCATAATATCATCTTTCTCAGTCATAACAGTTTATCCTCCTTCTTGTTCTTTTTCATGTTGTACAACCCTGCATTTATCTAAAGAGTGACCTTGAACTTTGCAGTGTGAGCAATAGGTGGGCATAGTTTCATATTCTATTTTTTGATCAAATGTTTCCATTTTGCCAAATTGATTTCTAACCTCCACTCTTACCATATGAAGTAAAGGTTTGGCAAGATCAGTTTGAACTCTTAGCTTGGCAGTTGTGGGTCTAGTTTTCGTGGTTGTGGCCTTGTCCATAACCAAAGGTATACCTATTAGACTAACAATCCGACACAGAGAGTCCCATTCATAGTAGTGCCATGGTAAATCTGGAAGGTTAATCCAAATTGGAGCTAGGGACGTTTCAGAACCAGGCTTAAAATTTGTGGTCCATTTGATAATTTTCATACTGATCTCTCCAGCTAGGGGAATGAAATCTCTAGAGTATATATTGTTAAAGGCGTCTTCATTTTCAACATCAATGAAAATATGGTATCTGTCTTTAGCTCCAATTTTGACCTCTCCTTTAGTGTAATTGTTTTAGCAAATTCAGCTCTAATTTTGTCGATTGAAGGTCTGCTGGTTAGGAACTTACCGACAATGGTCCATCGGCCTGTATCTTCCAACAATTCGTTCTCTTCTTTGGTGAATACCACCACAACTTTTCCATCTATCAGCTCATGCTTTCTGGGAGGTAGTCTTACCTTCAATTTTGCTCTATTCCCGACCTTGAACCCCAACGCATCTGTATAAGAGTCCGTTTCGTTTTGATTTGAGGTATCATCTACTTCCATGGGTTTTCTTTGAAGTGCTGGGAAATTTTGGATGTTTGGGATTTGGGAGTTAGGTATGAGATCTGGTAGGTCAGGGGATTTGGGGATCTGGGAGGAGCTTGAGGGGCCTCTGGTGTTGTCCATGGTGGTCACCGGAGCTAGTTGAAACTAGTCGTTACCGGCTCCAGGTGACCATTTGTGACGGAATGTTCGAAGGTATGCCTTTTGATTTTTCTTTAAGCTAAATCACTTTCATTGTTAAAGTTACGAAACTGAGATGGTCAATTAACTTTGTCTTGAACTTCTAAAATGACAAATAATTTGAGACAACTATTTATAGACACCATGACAGATAATTTGAGATGGAAAAATAAGTAACTTAGGTTTTCCAAAATTTTATCAACTTGTAGACCGTTAACGTTATGAAAACACCGCCATATATTTGTAACTAGCTGCCTTAATCAACCAATTGCTCTTGCCTTAAATGTAACAAAGAGCAAACCCTTTTCCAACTACGCTTTTTTTATATATTTCATCTTTTTCGGGTCAAATTATACTAAATACGGAAAACTTGAACTCCAATGGATTAGTATCTTTGGTAAATATATATGTTTTATGCACATATTTCAATGATCGAATTAACAAAACTCCTAAATGTACACCAAAAAATTTTGAACAAATCATACGAACGAATAAAATATGAGTGATTGAATTATAGTGTGATGATTGCAACTTCATCCTATATCACTTAGACCTTAGACTTAGGTCTAAGAATTATAGTGTGACTCATTCTGTGCTTTATAATTGTTATATGACTTGCCGGGGCAATTGGTTCGGATCCGATGAGACTTTTAGAATAAATTAGAACACTTAGTTCCAAAGTTTAAAACTTAAGTTAAAAAGGTTGGCTGGATGTCGACCTATGTGCAAACGACCCCAGAATAGAATTTTTATGATTCCAATAGCTTCGTATGGTGATTTTAGACCTAGGAGCGTATTCAGAATTATATTTGGAAGTCCGTAGTTAAATTAGGCTTGAAATGGCTAAAATAGGAGTTTAAGTTTGGAAGTTTGACCGGGGAGTTGACTTTTTGATATCGGGATCGGAATCCAGTTCAGAAAATTTTCATAGCTCCGTTATGTCATTTATGACTTGTGTGTAAAATTTGAGGTCAACCGGACTTGATTTGATAGGTTCTGGCATCGTTTATAGAAATTAAAAGTTTCAAAGTTCATTAGGCTTGAATCTATGTGTGATTCGTATTTTTAGTGTTGTTGGATGTGATTTGAAGACTCGACTAAATTCGTATGATGTATTAGGACTTGTTTTTATATTTGGTTAAGGTCCCAAGGGGCTCTGGCGTGTTTCAGATGGTATTCGGATTAGTTTCCTTCATTTTGGCACTGCTTGTAGCTGCTGTTTGCTGGTGTTTCAAACCTTCTTTGCGACCGCGAAGATTGGGACACGATCGCATTGGCTTAGTTGAGGCAGTGTTGATTTTGTTCTTCGCGATCGCGTGAGGTCAATCGCGATCGCGTAGGTTGGGCCTGTCTGTGCATCGCGATTGCATGGCATTGTTTGTGATTGCGTAGGGGAAACTTGAGAGGAAGCTGGACCATGCGTTTGCTCTATGAGACCCCATGAAGAGGGATACAATCACGTAGAGTTGTAATCTTGAGCATCGCGATCGCGTGGGATTGTTTTCGATCGCGTAGGGTTAAACCTAGGCAGTGGAAACCTGTGCTTCGCGATCGCGTGTGGATGTTCGCGATCGCGTAGAGAAAATGACTAGGCGGTGAGTTTAAGTTCTTACCCATTTTTCATTTTTGACGGATTGGAACTCAGGAAGAGGCGATTTTTGGGAGATTTTCAGAGAAAACATAGGGGTAAGTATTCTTAACATTTAATTGGTGATTTAAGTTGGAAAAATTTGAAAACCCTCTTGGATAGATTTGAGGATCGAATTGTTATCAGAATTTAATCATTTTGCTACAGTTAGACTCGTAGTTGAATGGGAGTTCATATTTCGTAACTTTCGTCGGATTCTAAGATGTAGACCCCACGAGCAATATTTGAGTTAATTTCGGTTTTTTATTTATAAAATGTAGTATTTTCTTCTGGAATTGATTCTATTATTCTTGTTGACTATATCGAATTAATTATGACTAGATTCGAGTCGATCGGAGTCGGAAAATCAAGGAAAAGGCATACTAGATTAAATTGGAGCAAGTCGAGGTAAGTGATTTGTCTAACCTTATGTGAGAGAAATTTCTCCTAGGATTGATATTGATGTGATAATTATAATGTATTGAAAGTCGTGTACAAGAGGTGACGAGTGTGTACACGGGCTAAATATGAAAGATTATGTTTTTAAATTGTGTAGATCACTATTGCATATTAATTAAATTATTTTATCTTGATATATTCTTCATCATTGATCTGATTTATATACTTTAAATTTGCTTACCTTCTCCTGCTAATTGTTTTTACCTGTTTAGCTAAAACTTGGTTTCTTTTATTTTGTGCATTATTTGAAGGTGAAATTTCTTAAATTTAAATATTATTAAAAATAAAGTATTTTACATTTAAAAATTTGATATTTAGACAAGATGTTAAATTGTGAAATATTATTTTTGCTGAATATTTTGTGAGATTTTCGTACTCATTGTGATGGAGCCGTGAGATCTTTATTGTGGAAAAATATTATTGTTGATTTATTTTGACATGAGCTGTGAGCTCTTTATTGTGGAAAAATATTATTGTTGATTTATTTTGGCAAGTTGAATTATTTGGGCACTTGAGGTGCAAATTGTGATATATTGTGATATTGATACTCATGCTGTGGTATAATGTCTGACTGTTGAAATGCATGCGGTGAGATAAGGGTGGCTTGATAAGCCTGGCTAGTAGGGGAACTGCTATAAGTCATGCGGTGTGATAAGGGTGGTTAAAACGCAAGATGCTATTTCGGGAAAAATATTTTCTTTAAAATAAATTGTGAAGGCTCCCGCGGTGATATAAAGAAATAAGACATTGTGAATTTATTTATGATTTGGGACTACGAGGCGGTACCTCGGGAGTGCCCTTGTTGATATTGATTTATGGCCACAATTGCCTTTGATTATTCTTGTGTTTTTCTTAAAGTTGAAAAGAATTATGTTTTGTTTCCACGAGATATTATTTGACATTATTTTGCGTAGTTATTTGGTGACATACTACTTACTTGATTCATTTCCGTTGTCATTTCATTTTTATTATATTGTTAAACATTTTACCTTGTCTTTTATTTTTTCAATTGGGCCTGACCTGACCTAGTCATTACACTACCGAGGTTAGGCTTGGCACTTACTAGGTACCGCTGTGGTGTACTCATACTATGCTTCTACACATCTTTTTGTGTAGATTCAGGTACATCCTACCAGTTCAGACATCAGTGAGCTACCTGTGTACGGAGACTTCGAGGTATATCTGCCACCGTTCGCAGACTCCGGAGTCCTCTTTTATCATTATTATGTTGCTTTGTTATTTTCCTTAGACCCTGATATAAAGATACATTAAAGATAAATTCTTAGAAGCTTGTGACTTATTTATACCGGATTTTGGGAGTTGTAATTATGTGAATTGCAGATTTATTTATTTCATATTTCAATTGTTATTCCGCATTGATAGGCTTACCTAGTCTTAGAGACTAGGTGTTATCACGACATCCTACGGAGGGAATTTGGGGTCGTGACGAGTGGGTATCATAGCTCTAGGTTCATAGGTGTTATGAGGCACAAGTAGGTTTAGTAGAGTCTTGTGGATCGGTACAGAGACGTCTGTACTTATCTTCGGGAGGCTATAGAACTGTTAGGAAAATATTCACTTCTTTGATTCCTTATCGTGCGCACTGTTGATTTAAAAGTTCTAAACCATTGTTGTAATGACCCAACCGGTTATTTTAACTTTTAGAACCCCGTTTCCTAAAATAAAACTTCCCGTAGGTGCTTGTAATGATTTATGACTTGCGGGGATGGTTGGTTCGGGATTTGAAAGTGTTTGGTGTGAAACCGGAACACATGGTTTCTTAAGTTGGCCTTAAAGTGCTAAGTTTGACTTCGGTCAATATTTTGAGAAAAATGACCCCCAGAATAGAATTTTGATACTCCAACAGCTCCGTATAGTGATTTTGGACTTAGCAGCATGTTCGGAATTTTATTTGGAAGTTCGTAGTTAAATTAGGCTTGAAATGGCTAAAATAATAAGAATTTAAGTTTAGAAGTTTGACCGATGAGTTGACTTTTTGATACCGGAGTCGGAATCCAATTCCGAAAATTTTCATAGCTCCGTTATGTAATTTATGACTTGTGTGTAAAATTTGAGGTCAATCGGAGTTGATTTGATAGGTTCCGACATCGAACCTAGAAGTTGAAAACTCTTAGTTTCATTAAGCTTGAATTGGGGAATGATTCATGGTTTTAGC
>AWOL01S0042105.1:0-19727 GCA_000715115.1 Nicotiana otophora | reverse complement strand
CATGGCGGGGCGGTGACTAGGGTACCTTAGGTCGTATTTGATGGCCCGGAAAAGTTTTAGGCGATCGAGGTCCGGGGGCCTGGGCCCACTCGGAAGGCATGGGCTATATAGCACAGGAAAATATGGAAATCGGGCGGAATTCTAGTTTTTTTGCCGAAAAATGCAACACAACGAGGAACGGTCATGGCGGGGCGATGACTATGGTTCCTTAGGTTGTATTTTATGGCCTGAAAAATTTAGGCGATCCGGTTCCGGGGGACCCGGGCCCACTCGGAAGGCGCGGGCTATAGCACACAAAAATATGGGAATCGGGCGGAATTGTAGTCTTTTGGCCGTAAAACGCAAAAATAATGAGGAACGGTCATGGCAGGGCGATGACTATGGTTTATTAGGTCGTATTATATGATCCAAAAACATTTTAGGCGATTGAGGTCCGGGGGGCCCGGGCCCACTAGGAAGGAGTGGCTATATAGCACACGAAAATATGGGAATCGGGAGAAATTCTAACTTTTTGGCCGTAAAACACAGAAGAAAAGAGGAACGGTCATGGTGGGGCGGTGACTATGGTTCCTTAGGTTATATTTGATGGCCCGAAAAAATATTTTAGGCGATCCGGGTCCGGGGGACATAGGCCCAATCGGAAGGCGTGGGCTATAGCACACGAAAATATGGGAATCATGCGAAATTCTTATTTTTTGGCCGTAAAATGCAAAAACAAGTGGAACGGTAATAGAGGGGAAGTGACTACGGTTCCTTAGGTCGTATTTGATAGCTGGGAAAAATTTTAGGCAATAGGGGTCAGGGTGGCCCGGACCCACTCGGAAGACGTTGGCTATAGCACATGAAAATATGGGAATCACGCAAAATTCTACTTTTTTCGCCGTACAATGCAACAAAACGAGGAACGGTCATGGTTGGGCGGCGACTATGATACCTTAGGTCGTATTTCATGGCCCAAAAAATTGTTTTGGTGATCGTGCTCCGAGGGGGCATAGGCCCAATCGAAAGGCGTGGGCTATAGCACACTAAGATATGGGAATCTGGTGAAATTCTAGTGTTTTGGCCGTAAAATGCAAAACAACAAGGAACGGCCATGGCGGGGCGGTGACTATGGTTCCTTAGGTCGTATTTGGTCTCCCGGAAAAGTTTTAGGCGATTGGGGTCCGGGCCCACTCGGAAGGCGTGGGCTATATCACACGAAAATATGGGAATCGGGCGGAATTCTAGTTTTTTGGACGTTAAATGCAACAAAACAAGGAAATGGCATGGCGGGGCGGTGACTAGGGTACCTTAGGTCGTATTTGATGGCCCGGAAAAGTTTTAGGCGATCGGGGTCCGGGGGCCTGGGCCCACTCGAAAGGCATGGGCTATATAGCACAGGAAAATATGGAAATCGGGCGGAATTCTAGTTTTTTTGCCGAAAAATGCAACACAACAAGGAACGGTCATGGCGGGGCGATGACTATGGTTCCTTAGGTTGTATTTTATGGCCTGAAAAATTTAGGCGATCCGGTTCCGGGGGACCCGGGCCCACTCGGAAGGCGTGGGCTATAGCACACAAAAATATGGGAATCGGGCGGAATTGTAGTCTTTTGGCCGTAAAACGCAAAAATAATGAGGAACGGTCATGGCAGGGCGATGACTATGGTTTATTAGGTCGTATTATATGATCCAAAAACATTTTAGGCGATTGAGGTCCGGGGGGCCCGGGCCCACTAGGAAGGAGTGGCTATATAGCACACGAAAATATGGGAATCGGGAGAAATTCTAACTTTTTGGCCGTAAAACACAGAAGAAAAGAGGAACGGTCATGGTGGGGCGGTGACTATGGTTCCTTAGGTTATATTTGATGGCCCGAAAAAATATTTTAGGCGATCCGGGTCCGGGGGACATAGGCCCAATCGGAAGGCGTGGGCTATAGCACACGAAAATATGGGAATCATGCGAAATTCTTATTTTTTGGCCGTAAAATGCAAAAACAAGTGGAACGGTAATAGAGGGGAAGTGACTACGGTTCCTTAGGTCGTATTTGATAGCTGGGAAAAATTTTAGGCAATAGGGGTCAGGGTGGCCCGGACCCACTCGGAAGACGTTGGCTATAGCACATGAAAATATGGGAATCACGCAAAATTCTACTTTTTTCGCCGTACAATGCAACAAAACGAGGAACGGTCATGGTTGGGCGGCGACTATGATACCTTAGGTCGTATTTCATGGCCCAAAAAATTGTTTTGGTGATCGTGCTCCGAGGGGGCATAGGCCCAATCGAAAGGCGTGGGCTATAGCACACTAAGATATGGGAATCTGGTGAAATTCTAGTGTTTTGGCCGTAAAATGCAAAACAACAAGGAACGGCCATGGCGGGGCAGTGACTATGGTTCCTTAGGTCGTATTTGGTCTCCCGGAAAAGTTTTAGGCGATTGGGGTCCGGGCCCACTCGGAAGGCGTGGGCTATATCACACGAAAATATGGGAATCGGGCGGAATTCTAGTTTTTTGGCCGTTAAACGCAACAAAACAAGGAAATGTCATGGCGGGGCGGTGACTAGGGTACCTTAGGTCGTATTTGATGGCCCGGAAAAGTTTTAGGCGATCGAGGTCCGGGGGCCTGGGCCCACTCGGAAGGCATGGGCTATATAGCACAGGAAAATATGGAAATCGGGCGGAATTCTAGTTTTTTTGCCGAAAAATGCAACACAACGAGGAACGGTCATGGCGGGGCGATGACTATGGTTCCTTAGGTTGTATTTTATGGCCTGAAATAATTTAGGCGATCCGGTTCCGAGGGATCCGGGCCCACTCGGAAGGCGCGGGCTATAGCACACGAAAATATGGGAATCGGGCGGAATTGTAGTCTTTTGACCGTAAAAAGTAAAAATAGTGAGGAACGGTCATGGAGGGGCGGTGACTATGGTTTCTTAGGTCGTATTATATGGCCCAAAAATATTTTAGGTGATCGAGGTCCGGGGGGCCCGGGCCCACTCGGAAGGAGTGGCTATATAGCACACGAAAATATGGGAATCGGGCAAAATGCTAGTTGTTTGCCGTAAAACATAAAATAACGAGGAAAGGTCAAGGAGAGGAGATGACTATGGTTCTTTAGGTCGTATTGGATGGCCTGAAAAACATTTAGTTGATCCGAGTCCGGGGGTCCAGGCCCACTCGGAAGGCATGGGCTATATAGCACACGAAAATATGGGAATCGGGCAAAATGCTAGTTGTTTGCCGTAAAACATAAAATAACGAGGAAAGGTCAAGGAGAGGAGATGACTATGGTTCTTTAGGTCGTATTGGATGGCCTGAAAAACATTTAGTTGATCCGAGTCCGGGGGTCCAGGCCCACTCGGAAGGCATGGGCTATATAGCACACGAAAATATGGGAATCAGCTGAAATTCTAGTTTTTTAGCCGTAAAATGCTAAACAATGAGGAGCAGTCATGGCGGGGTGGCGAATATGGTTCCTTGGGTCATATGTGATAGCCCGCAAAAATTTTAGGCAATCGGGGTCTGGGGGGCCCAGACCCACTCGAAGGCAAAATATGGAAATCCGTCGGAATTCTAGTTTTTTTGCCATAAAGTGAAAAAGATCGAGGAACGCTCATGGCGGGGCGGTGACTATGGTTCCTTAGGTCATATACTGTCACCCGAAAATTCTTAAGGCGATCGGGGTTCGGTGGGACCGGGCCCACACGGAAGGAGTAAGCTAAAGCACCCTAAAATATGGAAATCGGGCGGAATTCTAGTTTCTTGGCCAAAAAACATAAATAACTGAGGAATGGTCATGGCGGGGCAGTGACTATGGTTCCTTAGGTCGTATTCTATGGCCAGAAAAAATTTTAGGCGATCAGGGTTCGGGGGGACCGGGCCCACTCGGAAGGCGTGGGCTATAGCACACGTAAATATGGGAATCAGGCTGAATTTTAGTTGTTTGGCCGTAAACCGCAAAACAAATGACGAACGGTCATGGAAGGGTAGTGACTATGGTTCCTTAAGTTGTATTTGATCGCCCGGAAAAAATATTTTAGGCTATCAGGATCCGGGGGGTTCGGGGCCACTCGGAAGGTGTGGGCTATAGCACACAAATATTTGTAAATCGAGCGATATTCTAGTTTTTTGTCCGTAAAATGCACAACAACGAGGAACGGTCATGGAGGGGCAGTTACTATGGTTCCTTAGGTCGTATTCTATGGCCTGAAAAAACTTTAGGCAATCGGGGTCCGAGGTGCCCAAGCTCACTCGGAAGGCGTGGGCTGTACACGAAAATATGGGAATCAGGCGGAATTCTAGTTTTTTTGCCGTAAAACGCAAAACAATGAGGAACAGTCATGGCGGGGCGGTGACTATGGTTCATTAGGTCGTATTCTATGGCCCGAAACTATTTTAGACGATCCGGGTTAGGGGGGCCGGACCCACTCGGAAGGCGTGGTCTATAGCACACGAAAATATGGGAATCGGGCGGAATTCTAGTTTTTTGCCCGTAAAACACAAAACAACGAGGAACAGTCATGGCGGGGCGGTGACTGTGGTTCCATAAGTTGTATTGCATGGCCCGAAAAGTTTTTAGGCGATCCAGGTCCCGGGGGACAGGCCCACTCGGAAGGCGTGGGCTATATCACAAGAAAATATGGGAATCGAGTGGAATTCTAGTTTTTTGGCCGTAAAATGCAAAACAACAAGGAAAGGTTATGGAGGGGAGTAGATTGTGGTTCCATAGGTCGTATTTAATGGCCCGGAAATATTTTAGGCAATCCGGGTCCGGGGGGACCGACCCACTCGGAAGGCGTGGGCTATATCACACGAAACTATAGGAATCAGGCTGAATTCTAGTTTTTTGGCCGTAAATGCAAAAATGAGGATAGGTCATGGCGGGACAGTGACTATGGTTACTTAGGTCATATTTGATTGCCCGAAAAAATTTTAGCCGATCCAATTCCGGTGGGCCGGCTCACTCCGAAGGCGTGGTCTATAGCACACGAAAATATGGGAATCACACAGATTTCTACTTTTTTGGCCGTAAAACGCAACAAAACGAGGAACAGTCATGGAGGGGTAGTGACTATGATACCTTAGGTTGTATTGGATTGCCCGGAGAAATGTTAGGCGATCAGGCTCCAGGGGCCCGGGCCCACTCGGAAGGCGTGGGCTGTAGCACACGAAAATATGGAAATGAGGTAGAATTCTAGTTTTTTGGCCGTAAAATGCAAAAACTCTTAGGAACGGTCATGGTGGGGAGATCACTATGGTTCATTAGGTCCTATTTAATGGTCCGGAAAATTTTTAGGCGATCCGGGTCCGGGGGCCCGGGCCCACTAGCAAGGCGTGGACTATATAGCGCATGAAAATATGGGAATTGGGCGAAATTCTAGTTTTTTGGCCGTAAAACGAAAACAAACGAGGAAAGGTCATGGCAGGGCAGTGACTATGGTTCCTTAGGTCATATTGGATGGCCCGGAAAAATTTTAGGCGATCCGGGTCCAGGGGCCCGGGCCCACTAGCAAGGCGTGGGCTATATAGAACACGCAAAATATGGGAATCGGGCAGAATTCTAGTTATTTGGCCGTAAAACGCAAACAAACGAGGAACGGTCATGGTGGGGTAGTGACTATGCTTCCTTAGGTCGTACTTGATAGCCTGGTAAAATATTAGGCGATCCGGGTCCGGAGGGCCCGGTCCCACTAGCAACGCGTGGGCTATATAGCACACGAAAATATGGGAATCGGGCAGAATTCTAGTTATTTGGCCGTAAAACGCAAACAAACGAGGAACGGTCATGGTGGGGTAGTGACTATGCTTCCTTAGGTCGTACTTGATAGCCTGGTAAAATATTAGGCGATCCGGGTCCGGAGGGCCCGGTCCCACTAGCAACGCGTGGGCTATATAGCACACGAAAATATGGGAATCGGGCAGAATTCTAGTTATTTGGCCGTAAAACGCAAACAAACGAGGAACGGTCATGGTGGGGTAGTGACTATGCTTCCTTAGGTCGTACTTGATAGCCTGGTAAAATATTAGGCGATCCGGGTCCGGAGGGCCCGGTCCCACTAGCAACGCGTGGGCTATATAGCACACGAAAATATGGGAATCGGGCAGAATTCTAGTTATTTGGCCGTAAAACGCAAACAAACGAGGAACGGTCATGGTGGGGTAGTGACTATGCTTCCTTAGGTCGTACTTGATAGCCTGGTAAAATATTAGGCGATCCGGGTCCGGAGGGCCCGGTCCCACTAGCAACGCGTGGGCTATATAGCACACGAAAATATGGGAATCGGGCAGAATTCTAGTTTTTTGGCCGTAAAATACAAATAAACGAGGAACGGTAATGGCGAAGCAGTGACTATGATCTCTTAGGTCGTATTTGATGGCCCGGAAAAATTATAGGTGACCAGGGTCCGGGGGTCCGGGCCCACTCGGAAGGCGTGGGCTGTAGCACACGAATATATGGAAATCGGGCAGAATTCTAGTTTTTTGGCTGTAAAACACAAAGAAAGGAGGAACGGTCATGGTGTGGAGGTGACTATGGTTCATTAGGTCCTATTTAATGGTCCAAAATTTTTTTAGGCAATCTGGGTTCGGGGGTCCCGGGCCCACTAGCAAGGCGTGGGCTACATAGCACACGAAGATATGGGAATCAGGCAGAATTCTAGTTTTTTGGCTGTAAAACGTAAACAAACGAGGAACGGTCATGGAAGGGCGGTGACTATGGTTCCTTAGGTTATATTTGATGGTCTGGAAAATTTTAGTCGATCCGGGTCCGGGAGGCATAGGCCCAATCGGAAGGCGTGGGCTATAGCACACGAAAATATGGGAATCACGCGGAATTCTTATTCTTTGGTCGTAAAATGCGAATAAAGTGGAACGGTAATGGAGGGGAAGTGACTACGGCTCCTTAGGTTGTATTTGATAGCCGGGGAAAAATTTTAGGCGATCGGGGTCAGGGTGGCCTGGACCCACTCGGAAGACGTGGGCTATAGCACACGAAAATATGGGAATCACGCGGAATTCTACTTTTTTGGCTGTAAAACGCAACAAAATGAGGAATGGTCATGGTGGGGCGGTGACTATGATACCTTAGGTCATATCTTATAGCCCGGAAAATTGTTTTGGCGATCGGGGTCCGGGCGGGAATCTGGCGAAATTCTAGTATTTTGGCCGTAAAATGCAAAACAACGAGGAACGGCCATGGCGGGGCGGTGACTATGGTTCCTTAGGTCGTATTTGATTTCCCGAAAAGTTTTTAGGCGATCGGGGTCCGGGCCCACTCGGAAGGCGTGGGCTATATCACACTAAAATATGGGAATCGGGCGAAATTCTAGTTTTTTGGCCGTTAAACGCAACAAAATGAGGAAAGATCATGGCGGGGCGGTAACTATGGTTCCTTAGGTCGTATTTGATGGCCCGGAAAACTTTTAGGCAATCCGGATCTAGGGGTCCCTGCCCACTGGGAAAGCGTGAGCTATTACACGACAATATGTGAATCGGGCGGAATTCTAGTTTTTTGGACGTAAAACGTAAAAACACGAGGAATGGTCATGGCGGGGCGGTGACTATGGTACCTTAGGTCTTATTTGACAGCGCGGAAACATTTTAGACGATCGGGGTCCGGGGGCCTGGGCCCACTCGGAAGGCGTGGGCTATATAGCACACGAAAATATGGAAATCAGGCGGAATTCTAGTGTTTTTGCCGAAAAATGCAACACAACGAGGAACAGTCATGGAGGGTCGGTGACTATGGTTCCTTAAGTTGTATTTGATGGCCTGAAATAATTTAGGCGATCCGGTTCTGGGGGTCCCGGCCCCACTCGGAAGGCATGGGCTATAGCACACGAAAATATGGGAATCGGGCGGAATAGTAGTCTTTTGGCCATAAAACGCGAAAATAATGAGGAACGGTCATGGTGGGGCGGTGACTATGGTTTCTTAGGTCGTATTATATGGCCCAAAAACATTTTAGGCGATCGGGGTCCAGGGGTCCTGGGCCCACTCGGAAGGCGTGGGCTATATAGCACACGAAAATATGGGAATCGGGCGAAATTTTAGTTTTCTGCCGTAAAACGCAAAATAACGAGGAAAGGTCATGGCGAGGAGATGACTATGGTTCTTTAGGTCGTATTTGATGGCCCGAAAAACATTTAGGAGATCCGAGTCCGAGGGTCCAGGCCCACTCGGAAGGCGTGGGCTATAGCACACAAAAATATGGAAATCAGCCGAAATTCTAGTTTTTTAGCCGTAAAATGCAAAACGATGAGGAACAGTCATGGAGGGGCGGAGACAATGATTCCTTGGGTCATATTTGATAGCCCGCAAAACTTTTAGGCGATCGGGGTCCGGACCCACTCGAAGGCAAAATATGGAAATCCGTCGGAATTCTAGTTTTTTTGCCGTAAAGTGAAAAAAATGAGGAACGTTCATGGCAGGGCTGTGACTATGGTTCCTTAGGTCGTATACTATGGCCCGAAAATTCTTTAGGCAATCGGGGTCCGGGGGGCTAGGCCCACTCGGAAGAGTAGGCTAAAGCACTCGAAAATATGGGAATCGGGCGGAATTCTAGTTTCTAGGCCGTAAAACGCTAAAACCTGAGGAACAGTCATGGCGGAGCAGTGACTATGGTTCCTTAAGTCGTATGTGATAGCCCGAAAAAAATATTTTAGGCGATCGAGATCCGGGGGGTTCGGACCCACTCGGAAGGTGTGGGCTATAGCACACAAATATTTGTGAATCGAGCGAAATTCTAGTTTTTTGTCCGTAAAACGCAAAACAACGAGGAACGGTCATGGAGGGGCATTGACTATGGTTCCTTAGGTCGTATGCTATGGCCCGAAAAATATTTAGGCGATCGGGGTCCGGGGGGCCCAGGCTCACTTGGAAGGCATGGGCTGCACACGAAAATATGGGAATCAGGCGGAATTCTAGTTTTTTGGCTGTAAAACGCAAAAGAATGAGGAACGGTCATGGCAGGGCAGTGACTATGGTTCCTTAGGTCGTATTCTATGGCCCGAAAATGTTTTAGGCGATTCGGGACCGAGGGGCCCGGTCCCACTCGGAAGGCGTAGGCTATAGCACACAAAAATATGGGAATCAGGCGAAATTCTTATTTTTTGGCCGTAAAACACAAATAAAGAGGAACGGTCAAAGCGGGGTGGTGACTATGGTTCCTCAGGTCATACTCTATGACCCGAAAAACTTTTAGGCGATCGGGGTCCGAGGGTCCCGGTCCCACTCGGAAGGCGTGGGCTATAGCATACGCAAATATGGGAATCGGGCGGAATTCAAGTTTTTTGGTCGTAAAATGCAAAAGAACAAGGAACGGTCATGGCAGGGCGGCCACTATGGTTCCTTGGGTTGTATTTGATAGCCCCAAACAATTTTAGGCGATAGGGGTCCGGGCCTGTTTTTATAACCCCCAGAAGGCGTAGGCTATAGCACAGTAAAATATGGGAATCGGGCAGAATTCTAGGTTTTTGGCCGTAAAACGCAAAACAATGAGGAAATGTCATGGCGGGGCGGTGACTATGGTTCTTTAGGTCATATTTCATGGCCCGAAAATGTTTTAGGCGATCCGGGTCTGGGGGGCTGGGCCCACTCGTAAGGTGTGGGCTATAGCACATGAAAATATGGGAAGCGGTAGGAATTCTAGTTTTTTGGCTGTAAAATGCAAAACAACGAGCAACGATTATGGCGAGGAAGTGACTATGGTTCCTTAGGTCGTAGTCTATAGCCAAATAATATTTTAGGCGATCCGAGTCTGGGGGCCCGGGCCCACTCGGAAGGCGTGGGCTATAACACACGAAAATATGGGAATCAGGCACAAATTATAGTTTTTTGGCCGTAAAATGCAAAACAACGATGAACGGTCATGACAGGGCGGTGGCTATGGTTCCTTAGGTCGTATTTGATGGCCTAGGAAACTTTCAGGCTATCCAGTTCCGGGAGGCCTGGGCCCACTCGGAAGGCGTGGGCTATAGCACACAAAAATATGGGAATCGGGCGAAATTCTAGTTTTTTGCCGTAAAACGCAAAATAACGAAGAAAGGTCATGGCGAGGAAGTGATTATGGTTCTTTAGGTCGTAATTGATGGCCGAAGGCGTGGGCTATAGCACATGAAAATATGGGAAGCGGGAGGAATTCTAGTTTTTGGGCTGTAAAACGCAAAACAACGAGCAACGATTATGGCGAGGAAGTGACTATGGTTCCTTAGGTCGTATTCTATAGTCAAAAAATATTTTAGGCGATTCGAGTCTGGGGGCCCGGGCCCACTCGGAAGGAATGGGCTATAGCACATGATATATGGGAATCGGGCATAATTCTAGTCTTTTGGTCGTAAAACGCAAATAAATGAGTAACGGTCATGGAGGGAGGTGACTATGGTTTCTTAGGTCATATTCTATGGCCCCAAAAACTTTTAGGCGACCGGGGTACGGGGGGCTCGGGCCCACTCGGAAGGCGTGGGTGATATAGCACATGAAAATATGGGATTATGGCGAAATTCTAATTTTTTGGCCGTAAAATGCAAAATAACAAAGAAAGGTCATGGCGAAGCGGTGATTATGGTTCTTTAGGTCGTATTTTATGGCCCGAAGGCGTGGTCTATAGCACATGAAAATATGGGAATCGGGTGGAATTCTAGTCATTTTTTTCGTAAAATGCAAAACATGAGGAACAATCATGGGGGGCGGTAACTATGGTTCCTTAGGTCGTATTTCATGGCCCGGAAAATGTTTTTTGGCGAACGGGGTGCGGGGGCCCGAGCCCACGCAGAAGGCGGGCTATAGCGGGAATCCGTCGGAATTCAAGTGTTTTTGTCGTAAAGCGCAAATAAACAATGAACGGTTATGGAGGGGCGGTGACTATGGTTCCTTAGGTTGTATTATATGGTCCAAAACTATTTTAGGCGATCGGGGTCTCGGGGGCTCGGGCCCACTCAGAAGGCGTGGGCTAAAGCACACGAAATATGGAAATCGGGCGAAATTCTAGTTTCTTGGCCGTAAAACACAAACAAGCAAAGAACGATCATGGCGAGGCGGTGACTATAGTTGCTTAGGTCGTATTCTATGGCCCAAAGAAATTTTAGGCGATCGGGGTCCGGGGGGTCCGGGCCCACTCGGAAGGCGTGGGCTGTAGCACACGAAAATATGGAAATCGGGCGGAATTTTAGTTTTTTGGTCGTAAAATGCAAAATAACGAGGCACGGTCATGGCGGGGCGGCGACTATGGTTCCTTGGGTTGTATTTGATAGCCCGGAAATATTTTAGGCGATCGGGGTGCGGGCCGTTATTCTTTTTTTACACTCGGAAGGCGTGGGATTTAGCACATGAAAATATGGGAAACGGGCAGAATTCTAGTCTTTTGGCCATAAAATGCAAAAACTGAGTAAAGGTCATGGCGGGGTGGTGTCTATGGTTCTTTAGGTCGTATCTGATGGCCCGAAAAAATTTTAGTCGATCCAGGTATAGGGAGTCGGGTCCACTCGGAAGACGTGGGCTATAGAATACGAAAATATTAGAAGCGGGAGGAATTCTATTTTTTTGCAGTAAAACGCAAACAAAACGAGGAACGGTCATGGAGGGGCTGTGACTATGGTTCCTTAGGTCCTATGTGATGGCCCGGAAATTTTTTAGGTGATTCGGGTACGGAGGGGCCGGGCCCACTCGGAAGGAGTGGGCTATAGCACACGAAAATATGGGTNGGCAGGGAGATGACTATGGTTCCTTAGTTCGTATTTGATTGCTCGTAAAAATATTAAGCGATCGGGGTCCGTGCCTTTTCTTTTTTACACTCGGAAGGCGTGGGCTATAGCACTCTAATATATGGGAATCAGGTGGAATTCTAGTGTTTTGACCGTAAAACGCAAAACAACGAGGAAAGGTTATGGCGGGGCGGTGACTATGGTTCCTTAGGTCTTATTTGATGGCCCGAAAAATATTTAGGCGATCCGGGTCCGGGGGGCCCTGCCCACTGGGAAGGCGTAGAACACGAAAATATGTGAATCGGGCGGAATTCTAGTTGTTTGGCCGTAAAATGCAAAAATAAATAAGGAAAGGTCATGGCGGGGCGGTGCCTATGGTACCTTAGGTCATATTTGATGGCCCAAAAAATTTTTAGACGTTCGTGGTCCGGGCCATTTTTTTTTTTAACACTCGGAAGGCATGGGCTATAGCACACGCAAATATGGGAATCTGGCAGAATTCTAGTTTTTTGGCCGTAAAACGCAAACAATGAGTAAAGGTCATGGCGGGGAAATGACATTGGTTCTTTAGGTCATATTTGATGGCCCAAAAAAATTTTAGTCGATCGGGGTCTAGGGAGCCCGGCCCACTCGGAAGGCGTGTGCTATAGAACACGAAAATATTAGAAGCGGGCGGAATTCTAGTCTTTTGGCCGTAAAACGCAAAACAACGAGGAACGGTTATGGTGGGCGGTGACTATGGTTCCTTAGGTCGTATTCTATAGCCAGAAAATATTTTAGGCGATCCAGGTCTGGGGGCCTGGGCCCACTCAGAAGGCGTGGGCTATAGCACACGAAAATAATGGAATCGTGCGGAATTCTAGATATTTGGCCGTAAAATGCAAACAAAAAGAGGAACGGTCATGGCGGGGCGGTAACTACGGATCCTTAGGTTGTATTTCATGGAACAAAAAGTTTATAGGCAATCGAGGTTCGGGGGGGCCGGGCCTACTCGGAGGGCGTGGGCTATAGCACAGAGAAAATATGAGAATCGGGCGGAATTCTAGTTTCTTGGCCGTAAACGCAAAACAACGAGGAAACGTCATGGTGGTGCGGCAACTATGGTTCATTTGGTCGTATTTGATGTCCCGAAAAAGTTTTAGGGGATCCGGTTCCAAGGGATCGGGCCCACTCAGAATGCATGGGCTATAGCACACGAAAATATCGGAATCGTGCGAAATTCTAGTTTTTTGGCCGTAAAACGCAAAAAAATGAGGAACGTTCATGGAAGGGTAGTAACTTTCGTTCCTTAGTTCGTACTCTATGGGCCGAAAATATTTTAGGCGATCAGGGTCCTGGGGGCCCGGGACTAGTCGGAAGGCGTGGGCTATAGCACACACAAATATGGGAATCGTGCAGAATTCTAGTTTTTTGGCCGTAAAACCCAAAAAGACGAGGAATGGTCATGACAGGGCAGTAACTATGGTTCCTTAGGTCGTATTCTATGGCCCAAATAACTTTTAGGCAATCCGGGTCCGGGGGGCTCGGGCTCATTCCGAAGGCATGGGCTATAGCACATGCAAATATGGGAATCAGGCGGAATTCTTGTTTTTTGGCTGTAAAACGCAAAAACACTAGGAACGGTCATGGAAGGGCGGCGACTATGGTTCCCTAGGTCGAATTCTATGGCCCAAAAAACTTTTAGGCGATCCGGTTTTGGGGGGCACGGGCCCACTCGGAAGGCGTGGGCTATAGAGGACGAAAATATGGGAATCGGGGGAAATTCTAGTTTTTTGGCCGAAAAACATAAAACTACGAGGAACGGTTATGGAGGGGCAGTGATTATAGTTCCTTAGGTCATATATGATAGTTCGGAAATATTTTAGGCGATCCGGGTCCGTGGTCCCGGGCCCACCCAGAAGGCATGGGCTATAACACACGAAAATAAAGGAATCGGGTGGAATTTTAGTTTTTTTGGCCGTAAAACGCAAAACAAACGAGGCACGGTCATGGCGGGGCGGCGACTATGGTTCCTTGGGTTGTATTTGATAGCCCGGAAATATTTTAGGCGATCGGGGTGCGGGCCGTTATTCTTTTTTTACACTCGGAAGGCGTGGGATTTAGCACATGAAAATATGGGAAACGGGCAGAATTCTAGTCTTTTGGCCATAAAATGCAAAAACTGAGTAAAGGTCATGGCGGGGTGGTGTCTATGGTTCTTTAGGTCGTATCTGATGGCCCGAAAAAATTTTAGTCGATCCAGGTATAGGGAGTCGGGTCCACTCGGAAGACGTGGGCTATAGAATACGAAAATATTAGAAGCGGGAGGAATTCTATTTTTTTGCAGTAAAACGCAAACAAAACGAGGAACGGTCATGGAGGGGCTGTGACTATGGTTCCTTAGGTCCTATGTGATGGCCCGGAAATTTTTTAGGTGATTCGGGTACGGAGGGGCCGGGCCCACTCGGAAGGAGTGGGCTATAGCACACGAAAATATGGGTATCGGGCGGAATTCTACTCTTTTGGTTGTAAAACGCAAATAAATGAATAACGGTCATGGAGGGAGGTGACTATGGTTTCTTAGGTCGTATTCTATGGCCCGAATAACTTTTAGGCGACCGGGGTACGGGGGGCTCGGGCCCACTCGAAAGGCGTGGGCTATATAGCACACGAAAATATGGGATTAGGGTGAAATTCTAGTGTTTTGCCGTAAAACGCCAAACAACGAAGAAAGGTCATGGCGAGGCAATGATTATGGTTCTTTAGGTCGAATTTAATGGCCCGAAGGCGTGGGCTATAGCACATGCAAATATGGGAATCGGGCGGAATTCTAGTTCTTTTTCGTAAAACGCAAAACATGAGGAACGATCATGGCGGGGCAGTAACTATGGTTCCTTAGATCATATTTCATGGCCCGGAAAATGTTTTTGGTGAACGGGATCCGGTGGACCGAGCCCACGAAAATATGGGAATCCGTCGGAATTCTAGTTGTTTTCTCCGTAAAGCGCAAATAAATGAGGAATGGTCATGGCGGGGCAGTGACTATGGTTCCTTAGGTCGTTTTCTATGGTCCGAAAATATTTTAGGCGATTGGGGTCCCGGGGGCCCGGGCCCACTCGGAAGGCGTGGGCTAAAGCACACGAAAATATGGGAATCGGGCGAAATTCTAGTTTCTTGGCCGTAAAACACAAAAAAGCGAGGAACGGTCATGGTGGGGCGGTGACTATGGTTCCTTAGGCCGTATTCTATGGCCCAAAGAAATTTTAGGCGATCGGGGTCCGGGGGGCCTGGACCCACTAAGAAAGCGTGGGCTATAGCACATTAAAATATGGAAATCGGGCGAAATTATAGTTTTTTGGTCGTAAATTGCAAACAAATGTGGAATGGTCATGGAAGGGCAGTGACTATGGTTTCTAGGGTCGTATTGGATAGCCCGAAAAATTTTTAGGCGATCGCGTCCGGGGGGCCCTGGCCCACTCGGAAGGAGTGGGCTATAACACACAAAAATATGGGAATCAGGCAGAATTCTAGTTTTTTGGCCTTAAAACACAAAAAAAGAGGAACGGTCATAGGGGGGGTGACTATGGTTCCTTAGGTCGTATTTGATCGCTCGGAAAAATTTAAGGCGATCGGAATCCGGGGGTCCGGGCCCACTCGGAAGGCGAGGGCTATAGCACACGAAACTTTGTGAATCGAGCAGAATTCTAGTTTTTTGTCTGTAAAATGCAAAAAAATGAGGAACGGTCATGGTGGAGCAGTGACTATGGTTCCTTAGGTCGTATTCTATGGCCCAAAAAAATTTTAGGCGATCGGTATCCGGGGGGCCCGACCCCACTCGGAAGGCTTGGGCTATACACGAAAATATGGGAATCGGGCGAAATGTTAGTTTTTTGGTCGTAAAATGCAAAACTACAAGGAAAGGTCATGGCAGGGAGATGACTATGGTTCCTTAGTTCGTATTTGATTGCTCGTAAAAATATTAAGCGATCGGGGTCCGTGCCTTTTCTTTTTTACACTCGGAAGGCGTGGGCTATAGCACTCTAATATATGGGAATCAGGTGGAATTCTAGTGTTTTGACCGTAAAACGCAAAACAACGAGGAAAGGTTATGGCGGGGCGGTGACTATGGTTCCTTAGGTCTTATTTGATGGCCCGAAAAATATTTAGGCGATCCGGGTCCGGGGGGCCCTGCCCACTGGGAAGGCGTAGAACACGAAAATATGTGAATCGGGCGGAATTCTAGTTGTTTGGCCGTAAAATGCAAAAATAAATAAGGAAAGGTCATGGCGGGGCGGTGCCTATGGTACCTTAGGTCATATTTGATGGCCCAAAAAATTTTTAGACGTTCGTGGTCCGGGCCATTTTTTTTTTTAACACTCGGAAGGCATGGGCTATAGCACACGCAAATATGGGAATCTGGCAGAATTCTAGTTTTTTGGCCGTAAAACGCAAACAATGAGTAAAGGTCATGGCGGGGAAATGACATTGGTTCTTTAGGTCATATTTGATGGCCCAAAAAAATTTTAGTCGATCGGGGTCTAGGGAGCCCGGCCCACTCGGAAGGCGTGTGCTATAGAACACGAAAATATTAGAAGCGGGCGGAATTCTAGTCTTTTGGCCGTAAAACGCAAAACAACGAGGAACGGTTATGGTGGGCGGTGACTATGGTTCCTTAGGTCGTATTCTATAGCCAGAAAATATTTTAGGCGATCCAGGTCTGGGGGCCTGGGCCCACTCAGAAGGCGTGGGCTATAGCACACGAAAATAATGGAATCGTGCGGAATTCTAGATATTTGGCCGTAAAATGCAAACAAAAAGAGGAACGGTCATGGCGGGGCGGTAACTACGGATCCTTAGGTTGTATTTCATGGAACAAAAAGTTTATAGGCAATCGAGGTTCGGGGGGGCCGGGCCTACTCGGAGGGCGTGGGCTATAGCACAGAGAAAATATGAGAATCGGGCGGAATTCTAGTTTCTTGGCCGTAAACGCAAAACAACGAGGAAACGTCATGGTGGTGCGGCAACTATGGTTCATTTGGTCGTATTTGATGTCCCGAAAAAGTTTTAGGGGATCCGGTTCCAAGGGATCGGGCCCACTCAGAATGCATGGGCTATAGCACACGAAAATATCGGAATCGTGCGGAATTCTAGTTTTTTGGCCGTAAAACGCAAAAAAATGAGGAACGTTCATGGAAGGGTAGTAACTTTCGTTCCTTAGTTCGTACTCTATGGGCCGAAAATATTTTAGGCGATCAGGGTCCTGGGGGCCCGGGACTAGTCGGAAGGCGTGGGCTATAGCACACACAAATATGGGAATCGTGCAGAATTCTAGTTTTTTGGCCGTAAAACCCAAAAAGACGAGGAATGGTCATGACAGGGCAGTAACTATGGTTCCTTAGGTCGTATTCTATGGCCCAAATAACTTTTAGGCAATCCGGGTCCGGGGGGCTCGGGCTCATTCCGAAGGCATGGGCTATAGCACATGCAAATATGGGAATCAGGCGGAATTCTTGTTTTTTGGCTGTAAAACGCAAAAACACTAGGAACGGTCATGGAAGGGCGGCGACTATGGTTCCCTAGGTCGAATTCTATGGCCCAAAAAACTTTTAGGCGATCCGGTTTTGGGGGGCACGGGCCCACTCGGAAGGCGTGGGCTATAGAGGACGAAAATATGGGAATCGGGGGAAATTCTAGTTTTTTGGCCGAAAAACATAAAACTACGAGGAACGGTTATGGAGGGGCAGTGATTATAGTTCCTTAGGTCATATATGATAGTTCGGAAATATTTTAGGCGATCCGGGTCCGTGGTCCCGGGCCCACCCGGAAGGCATGGGCTATAACACACGAAAATAAAGGAATCGGGTGGAATTTTAGTTTTTTTGGCCGTAAAACGCAAAACAAACGAGGAACGCTGGCAGGGCGGTGACTATGGTTCTTTAGGTCATATGTGATGGCCCGAAAAGTTTTTAGGCGATCCAAGTCTAGGGGGCCGGCCCCACTCGGAAGGCGTGGGCTATATAGCACACGAAAATATGGGAATCGGGCGGAATACTAGTTTTTTGGCCGTAAAACACAAAACACGAGGAACGGTCATGGCGGGGCGGTGACTATGGTTCCTTAGGTCGTATTCTATGGCCCGAAAATATAATAGGCGATCCGGGTCTGGGGGGTCAGGCCCACTCGGAAGGCATGGGTTATAGCACACAAAAATATGGGAATCGTGCGGAATTCTAGTTTTTTGGCCGTAAAACTCAAAAAACAAAAGGCACGGTCATGGCATGGCGATAATTATGGTTCTTTAGGTCGTATTTGATGGCCCGAAAAAGTTTTAGGTGATCCGGGTCTGGGGGGCCCACTCGGAAGGCGTGGGCTATAGCACACGAAAATATGGGAATCGTGCGGAATTCTAGTGTTTTGGCCTAAAATGCAAAGATACGAGGAACGGTCATTGCGGGGTGGTGACTATGGTTCCTTAGGTCATATTCTATGGCCTGAAAAATCTTTAGGCGATCGGGGTTCGGGGGGTCCGGGCCCACTCGCAAGGCGTGAGCTGTAGCACACGACAATATGGGAATCAGGCAGAATTCTAGTTTTTTGGCCGTAAAACGCAAACAACGAGGAAAGGTATGGCGTGGTGGTGACTATGGTTCTTTAGGTCGTATTTGATGGCCCAAAAAATTTTTAGTCGATTTGGGTCTGGGGAGCCGGGCCCACTCGGAAGGCGTGGCTATAGAACACGAAAATATGGGAAGCGAGCGAAATTCTAGATTTTTGGCCGTATAACGCAAAACAACGAGCAACGGTTATGGCGGGGCGGTGACTATGGTTCCTTAGGTTGTATTCTATAGCCAAAAAATATTTTAGGCGATCCAGGTCTGGGGGCCCGGGCCCACTCGGAAGGCGTGGGCTATAGCACACGAAAATATGGTAATCGTGCGGAATTCTAGATTTTTGGCCTTCAAATGCAAACAAAAAGAGGAACGGTCATGGCGGAGCGGTAACTATGGTTCCTTAGGTCGTATTTCATAGCCCGAAAAATTTTTAGGCGATCGGGGTTCGGGAGGCCCGGGCCTACTCGGAAGGCGTGGGCTATATAGCACATGAAAATATGGGAATCGGGCGGAATTCTAGTTTCTTGGCCGTAAAATGCAAAACAATGAGGAACGGTCATGGCGGGGTGGCAACTATGGTTCTTTAGGTCGTATTTGATGGCCCTAAAAAGTTTTAGGCGATCTAAGTCTTGGGGGCCGGCCCCACTCGGAAGGCGTGGCCTATATAGCACACGACAATATGGGAATCAGGCGGAATACTAGTTTTTTGGCCGTAAAACACAAAAAACGAGGAACGGTCATGGAGGGGCGGTAACTATCGTTCCTTAGTTTGTATGTTATTGCCCGAAAATATTTTAGACGATCAAGATCCGGGGGGCCCGGGCCCAGTCCGAAGGCGTGGGCTATAGCACACACAAATATGGGAATCGTGGAAAATTCTAGTTATTTGGCCGTAAAACCCAAAAAGACGAGGAACGGTCAAGGCGGGGCGGTAACTATGGTTCCTTATGTCATATTCTAAGGACCAAATAACTGTTAGGCGATCCGGTTCTGGGGGCTCGGGCCATCACAGAAGGCGTGGGATATAGCTCACGAAAATATGGGAATCAAGCGGAATTCTAGTTTTTTGGCCATAAAACGCCAAACAACGAGGAAAGGTCATGGAAGGGCGGTGACTATGGTTCCTTAGGTTTCATTCTTAGGCGATCCGGTTACGGCGGTCTCGGGCCCATTCGGAAGCCGTGGGCTATAGCGCACGAAAATATAGGAATCGGGCGAAATTTTAGTTTTTTAGCCGTAAAGTGTAAAATAACGAGGAACGATTATGGCGGGGCAGTGACTATGGTTCCTTAGATCGTATTTGATGGCCCAGAAATATTTTAGGCGATCCGGGTCAGGGGGCCCGGGCCCACTCGGAAGGCGTGGGCTATAGCACACGAAAATATGGGAATCGCACTAAATTCTAGTTTTTTGGCCGTAAAACCCAAAAAGACGAGGAATGGTCATGACAGGGC